>CM068837.1:9011455-9058955 GCA_028554795.2 Sinohyriopsis cumingii | reverse complement strand
GGACAGTGGTGAGATGGCAGTGATCAGCACAAGAAACCGCCTTAGACTACTTTTCCACCCAGAGCCCCTATAGAGGATGCATAAGTCTTTCAAAACAATCGTTTTTTTGTGTGGGTATTTTCCCTCTTGTGAATGTCGTTGCTCAATTTTTCAGCATACATGAAATAAATATACAGATTAGGTACAACAGGTTAAACGTTTTTGTCCCCAACCCCTACCGCACCCAATCGACTGATTGCCTAAATAACTGCATGCAGGTGATGTTATTATTAATATTATTATTATTGATAAATGCATGAAGACGAACTGAATGAGGGAAAATAGTAGGAATAAATAAAATTCTTAGTGGCAAAATAAATTCGTAATAAACACTGTGAGATAATACCCGAGAGTGGGAGAATTAGAAGTGCGAGTATGTCACTCAGGGTATTGGTATTTTTCCCATTAAGTATATTCTAAGCTGTATTTACATGAAAGATGTGACATAATTTCGCAGGATGTTGATAAATGCTGGATGACTGGTGCTACGCATGCGCGCCCTAGTACGAAAATCATTAAATGTAGCAAACCCAAAGATGGACGCGAGCACCAAAATTGATGGTTTGTTTGCTAGTGGCAATGACAGGAGTTCCCCTACATATACAGAAACACACACGCACAAACATAGATACGGAGTCGCCGAGTTGTATTCCGCGGTCATTGTTGCCTGAGTTAATTTCTGTATCGTTCGTCTGTTGTAATACCCACTGTTAATGGTGAAGGATGATTGAGTTATCAGAGTACCAATTTGCACGAAGACCGCAGGCTGATTGTTGCCAAACACAGTCGATACTTTAAACCATCCAGGTTTGGACGAAATCTTCAGGAGCTTTACACTCGTGCCTGAGTCAGTATCTGCAGGGCTGCTAGAATTAGCTCTAAGCTTTAATCAGTTTCAAGTGAGAACGGTTCTTTCTCAGATAAGTTCCCTTTCTGGCTTAAGATAGTGGAACGCGGTTAAAAACAACATCATATGGTTGCCGATGAGCGTTTTTGGAACGGGTGTAATGGGGACAAAGCAAAAAACGAGAATGGATGCAGAACCAGGGCCAGACCTCCCAGCTCTGCACTCTGTTTTATGTTGACAGAAGTGGCTGCTACGGATTTACCAAACCTGGGATAGAGCGCCTCAACGATAACGTCCAAGACTATGTTTGGGCAATCATTGCGCACAAAACATGTCACATGTTACATTCACTGGCACAGGAAAGGTCATTGGTGGTCAATACGAGTTCCTCGCACTACGAGACACTTCAATCACCAGCGAAGACGAAATCCCCACGTCAATAGACAAATACCAGAAATTGATCGCATACAACGGAAGCAATCTAGATCCCATCTGTCACAGATCTTAAAAGTATCTCCTATGTAGACGGGATGTGAAGATGACGTCACTGGATTTCTATGCATTGTACAAAAACCGGTTTGCCCTCGTCATCAACATGAGGTCAATTTAAGACCACGCGCTGCACGGGTCAGGAATACGCATCTAACATGCAGGCGAAATCGTAACGCTCCAAATCATGGACGCGCAGTTTAGTCCACAAAATAGCCTGTTTGTGTCAGCCATCTATTAGCTTGGAAGCAGGCTCTACCTCCCAACAGTGGACCAAACTGAGTAAACCACACCTCCAAGAACTAAGCCTATATTGACCCCCTTAATATAAGCACATGAAAATTAATGTCTTACTCAATTCGAGGATATGAGGATATATATATATATATATATATATATATATATATATATATATATATATATATATATATATATATATATATATGCTCAGTATTGTTTAATTTATTAAAACTTCCTCCCTTCCCCTTCGCAATTTACAAACTGTGATCTGACGAATAATTTTTTTTCCTACATCGGTCTACACATTTTTCTTCCTGATAAATTTGTACACGATTAACCACTCCCTTGTGTGTCATTTCATTTTCGCTAAAGATAATTGCCAGTTTAATAGAACGTATTAAATCAAAGTTATCTGATAAGGTTTCAGGTCTCCAAGCAAAGATTAATGTTAGAACATGTATGGCATTGATGACTGCCAGCGCTGTAAACAGCTCTCTCCAGTTTTGTGATGCCATGTTTATCATGATACATATAAGGTAGTTCAAATCAAACAGTTACAGGTAAAAAGAGTGTATGATGATAATAATAATAATAATAATAATAATATTATTATTATTATTTTTATTTATCATTATTATTATTATTATTATTATTATTATCATTATTATAGTGAGAACTGTTAATAATGGACCGGAAGTGATAGGCAAGTGATACAGATTTCATAGGAAAAATTAAACACCACATCAGATTAAGGTATATAATGTGGGTATGTGAGAAAGCTTGCCAGAAGCTTCTCGAGGGTCGGTAGTTCTTTCTGGGGTTTGCCCGTGTTCTTCCTCCACCATTAATACTGGCCGCCATGTATAGCCTATCGTGTGCTGAAAAATGGCGTTAAACCCTATAACAACAACAACAAGAACAACATATCCTGTGCAACCCAGTTCGTGTGGATACTGTGAGCTGGGAGTACAATACGATCATCCTCCAAAATGTTGATAGTTCCATGTTAATCTTATCATCAACCACCATGGTTCGAGAAAATTTCGTTTGGTACATCGTGCCTCTGTTTACAGTTATCAACAAAAACCTATAGACTCATTGCGTTAGAAAACTGTATGATGATGCATCATTTGCATACCTGCCATGTTCTAATTACGTGATGCATCATTGCCATACCTGCCATGTTCTAATTACATGATGCATCATTGCCATATCTGCCATGTTCTAATTACATGATGTATCATTGCCATACCTGCCATGTTGGGGCCCCGAGTGGCCGAGTGGCCTAAAGCGCTCTCCGTTACGGATCACTGCCATCTCACCTCTGTCTGCGTCGGTTCGAGTCTCGGATTCGACCAATGTGGTTATGTGAGAAAGCTTGCCAGTAGCTTCTCGAGGGTCGGTGGTTATTTCCGGGGATTTTCCGGGTTCTTCCTCCACCGTTAATACTGGCCGCCATGTATAACATATAGCAGCAGAGAGGGCGAGCCCACCTCATTTTAAGGCCATATTTTGGTAAACTAACCCTTATTACAAAAACAAAAAAAAAAATAATACGCTGATAACGTCAAACCGAGGCTTTTAACTTTCCAAGAGTCTCTCCTAGAGTCTCTACCAGAGTCTCTCTACGGGGTTAGCTTTTCTGTTATGTTCGAAAAAAACATATATGTGAGTTTTACTACAATGATGCCTTATCGAGGTCGTGCCCTCTCTGCTGCTATCAATTAAAATAAAATTTTAACAAATAATAGTTCATCCGGAATCTTACACTGAACGTCTAGCTCGAGAGCGACTGGAAGCAATTAATAAATTTCTCCCCGTGAGAGATTCTTTCAGAAAAAACCTACAAGCGCGACAACAAGCACAAGTTGAATTCGCTGCCGGCACAGAACAATTATTTAAACCTGATACAACAGTTACTGAAAAAGTCGTAGCGGCTACTGAAGGTCTACTTGCGCCTGTACAACAAGCCACTGCGCAGACTGAAAAATAGCGGCGAGAACTAAACAAACAAAAAAGATTTTACGAGCTCTTCCAACTGACATAGCTGCAGCTCAAACTCCACCTGTCGATGAAGAAATACTTGAAGGTATTGGCAAAATTCGTACTGAAGTCGCCGACGTGAAAAAAGAACTTGCACCTAAACCTAAACCAATAAAAGAAAATATTGAATTGATTAAAAAACAATTCAACGAAGAGGCTATTGAGGATTTTAAAAATACTACAGAACATCATTTGCCTGCAAAAATACTACTTGGTGTGTCTGATAAATCTAAAATGTTAAAACCTGGTTATGAAACCGTAAATGATGACAATTTTATTAAATGGGTATATCGTGTATATTACAACAACAAACAAAAAAAAAAAAACCCAAGTTAGACGCGATGATTTTAAATATGATGCACTTGTTAAAGAAATAGGAAGACTTGATAGAGAGCTTAATAAACAACCACAACTTTCTTGACCTTCTTCTCCACCACCATCGCAGCAACAAATAGAAGAACAACAATCTTCTTCATCGCAGCAAAAGTTGATGTCGGAACTTGAAAGGTCTAAAGAGCTATTTAAAAAAGCAAAAGTAGAAAGATCACCCTTAAGACTAAAGAAAAGCGGGGAAGAAGGAACAACCGGAAGTGGTTTTACTGGAAGTGGTCTTGTTGCTTGTCCTAACAATATTATCAATGACGTGCAACGGTTAGAAGTTCTCATAGGAGTAAAACGTGCTGGTAATAATTCTCCGGAAATAATTAATGAAGCAGCTGATATTTGGCAGCGATTATTTACAGGTGGTATCATGGATATTAGCGTTCACTGAGAACTTATTGATGAACTCGTTGACGACCTTGATTAAGTGACTAGTTGTCACAATGATTAGATAAATGACAAGTAAAATATGATGATCTTACACAATAGTCAGGGTGGACCTGCAATGGTCAGAGTAATGAACTCACGATTACCAACCTACAGAACGATTTACGGAGATGGACTTTGTGATGTTGTTCAGGGATTATTCAGAAGGTTAGCGCCAAAAGTAGCACCTGTTGCAAAACAATTATCAATGGTAGAAGGTGAAATTATAAAAACAGATAATACTGAGTACGCAAATGAAGACGTTATTGGTTTTGTCAACAACGGCATTATGACATTGTTTGATAGCGCCACCTATATGATCGATGGAAAATCATCGAGACAGTTCAGAAATAAGTTGACGTTGCTACAACAATAATAGGACTGGCAAGACACTCTGATGATTATACAAAATCAGCAGGTCTTACAATGATGTTTGCGAAGGACATTAATGATACCTGCGATATCAATCAGTATGATATAAGACTGCCAAGAAATTTTGCCGGAAACGCTGACGCTGATGTGGCGCGGTTAGTTCATGGTGCTAATGAAAATTTCAACTTAGGATTTGCAACACGCCGAATAATGTTGAAAGGGCGTCGTAGAAATTTCTCATGCGCAATTCCACTATCACATATCTTTGGATTTTGCAGAAATGTTAGAAAAGTTATCTTTGGAGCTAAACACACAGTTGCTCTTGTGAGAAGGGTTGCCGCCGACGACGCAATCTGGAGATCTGCTGGTGATGCTGGTATAGTAATACTAACAAAACTTACGTTGTGGATGCCGGTAACGACTCCAACAATTGCAGAAGAACAGCGATTATTATCTTTTATGGATACAGGTGGTAAGTCTCTGTTGTCATTTTTGACAACAACCACCAACAGTATAGAAACTAACATTAACGGGCAATTTATATGGCACATAGCATCACAGCAATGTGTTTCTGCACCACGACATATATTTGTTGCTTTTCAGAGGGCTAATCGATTAAACTCACAAGAACGTAGTCATATGATATTTGACCAACTAAATGTTACTGAGGTTTCTTTACGGATAAACGGACAACAATAACCAACAGAAAACATACTACTAAATTACGAACAAAATCATATAGCACGTGTGTATCATCGATTGATGACGTTAATAGGGACGCGATCAAAACGTAGATACTGGTTTACAAATCTCACGACATGACTTTACAACTCGATATCCGATCTATTACTTTTCGCTGAAGCATCTTGATTTATCCAAACAATCTGTCGTTGATATACACTTCAGAGCCAGTATGAATACAGGTGGTGGTGTTAATTACAGAGCAATCGTGGTCATAGTCAGTGACAAAGCAATGTTACTTGAAGGTGGTAGTGGTCGAATGAGAGTCGTTGATGCCCCAGTAGAAAATCTTAGTGTGTTACCTTAATCCACTTTATTTAGAAACACGAGTATTTTAGAAAATGTCTTACCATCATGTTAGTGTTAGTCTGACTCCTGGTCAGATCAAGAAGCTGAAATCCGCATCTGCAAAAAAATGTGGGACTACAATAACGCTAAAGCACAATCAAATCACAGGCCGTGAAAATAAACTGTCGTTGACAGAACGTCAGCACAAATATTTTTATAAAGCCAAACAATCCAAGACTGGAATACGACTTGAACTTTCCGCTGGCGCCATCAAAGATACTGCTAAGACAGGCGGTATATTTCCACTTCTCGCAGCAATACCAGCGCTGATATCTGCTGCTGCCCCAGCTGTTGCAAAAGCGGCCGCGTTAGGTGCTGTTGGAGCCGCAGATGGAATGGCATTGAAAAGCAGGACAGGGATTAAGACTTCCAGGAACTTATCGAGGAAAAGGTCTGAGACTTCCAGGAGCACTGCGTTAAAAGCCAGCGGTTTTACGCCTACTTCAAATTTTGATTTACTTGATGCAGCTAAACAACTAAAAATAAAAATATTTAGAGGTGTTTTTATGCGAGATCAATTACCAGAACGACCAAACAGCGCTGAAACCGGTATTATTAATCTCGATAACAGCACTGGATCTGGAACTCGTTGGGTATCATACGCGATTGACCCTCCTGGAATTGTTTATTTCGATTCCTATGGGATAGCTTCACCGAAGGAATTTATCAAGTATGTTACGCCATTACAAGTAGCGGCTTGGTACTCAACACTACCAACATAAAAATTAACCTATTCGCCAATATGCGGCCGTGAAGCAATTGCTGTACTCAAGTTTGTATCAAAGACACAATCATTACCACCTCAAAAAGTCGTGCACAATTATACAATTCAACAGTTTGAGAAATCATTGGTTTAGATCCCCCATTTGAAAAAACGGAGAAAGGAATAATGGTAGATACTTACGGAAGATCCCGCGGTGGTATTACTGCGAGAAAAAACAAATCTGACATAGATTTGTCAAAATACGCGACTAAAGACAATCTTAATGATCTCATGAACCTCTCGGGCTGACCGAGATGAAGTTGTTGTTCTTCAGGATAAATACGGCGTTTAAAAAACGAACAACGTCAAATGGAATTATATATGTTACCGCACTTGCCTTCTACTCATTGGTGAGACGATACAAGTCCAGTATTTTGTTCAGTATTGGATTTTTTGTGCATTATTGGGTTGATAGGTGGAGATTGAGACATTTCTCCTTGCTTTGTTACATACACCCTACAAATACAATAAAAATACATTTACTACAATAATAAAATAATATCGTCATCAGCGCATTATTGTTCTGCATGCTTACATTAATTCTCTTACAGTACATTCAATACGAATAACTTACAATTCCATATATTTATAATTATCCATCTAAATAGAGATAGTGGATCAACTAAACCTAAACAACAGTCAGTGTTTAGAGCAAAAGTAGGGAACAGAGAGACAGACAGACAAAGGTATGGACAGAACGGTATGCTAATAATAAAATGCAGGTTGATAACCTATTAAAATGTACTAAAATAAATCAACAAGCATTCCACAGAAATATGCAGAGTACATATGAAATAAACTATTACATTAACCATATTATAAATCTATTTACCTTATCATATGGGACAAAGGCCAATTTACATCTTTTTGCAAGTACAAGAATCATCAGGCACTTTAATGCAATGCCATGACCAGCACCCTTCAGAAACTCTAATGGACTGACCACTAATATGCTGTTCATACTATGTTGTTTATACAGACAAGTAGCAAACTAACCAATCAGAAAGTTGTTTACCACTTTTCATACAATAGGACAACCCAGCATGACCAGCAATCAGGGTAGTTGCATTGCTCAGTGAACAAAACTCTAACAGGTAATCCTGGTTCAAGGTTACCTAAATGGCTAAATATGTGTAAAATGAGAATAACACAATAATTGCAACTGATGACTGTATTTCACTCAATAAAAAAAATTAACTACATAAAATAATAAAATACCTCCTTCTGCCTAATTAAAACATGAATATAAAATTATAAAACATATGCTCCTGCTACGTATAGTTCGTAGAGTTCTCGGTGCTACCGCGGATAACATCCCTGTGTTTACTAACGACGGTAGAATCAGAGACTCAAATATGTCGTTTATAACCATCAGAGATGAAATTGCAAGAAGCGTTGCTAAACGTTTGAAGAATACCGGCGACACAATGACAGGTGAACTCAGCATGAACGGAAATAAAATAGTAGTGCTTGGAGATCCAACATCCGACGAAGATGCCGCGACGAAAAAATATGTAGATGTTAACTACAGCACCGTTGATAGTAAATTATCTGCGCTGCGGGCCGAGTATGATGTTCATGTAAATATGTTCACGAATCTTTGTAGAAATTTTAGAAACATTAATGAAACCTCAGAGGAATTCTTTGGTACGCCGTTGACCGCTCACGTGAAACTCTCAGATATCAAGACAAGCATTGAAACGATAAAAAAAAAAAAAAAAAACACTAGAAGATGTCGAAAGTGGAATTCCTGATATCGTTAAGAAAATTAATTTGATTTAAATGCCTCACAAACAGATCATCAATAACGTATACACAGTGACATCCGGGTTCACAACATGGTCACAGCAAAATAATACTATCAAACATAGCGCCGAAGTCACTGGTGTGTACAGGCTGTCTGTGTTCAGCGCTGCAAAATTTAGTATATACACTACCTATTCCTGGCGGCATTCAACCGATAAGTTTTCCTGGGTTGTGTCTTGTTGTGTTAAATAGCAGAACCGAAGAAACATTTATACTGGAAGCAGCTGATAAGAAATTAACCGCAATATCTTACTGGTGGTGTCTCGAATTTGCTGCTGAAACGCCTCAGTTGGTTACTGTGTAAAATAAAAATGGCGCTGACAGAGTCAAGGGTCCAGAAATTTAGATATGATCAAGTACGTGAATGGCAAACAGCACTAAAAACCATCGCTGACAATTATACAGTGAAAATAAAAAAAATACCGAAGACGTGTAGTTGCCATCAATGCCATTGTATATTCGGTATCTACACTCGTTGCGTCCACCGGCGTAGTGTTATCAACGCTGACCCCGCTAACGCTAGCAATAGCAACGATATGTGTTTCATCATCGACGGCCACCTCTGTCTTTTGAATATTATCGCGAAAAAGATATCCACGTGCACGAGTACAAAATTAAAAGATTATGCTGTACGATTAAGTACAGCCACGGCAGCGTACTCGTAATTATCGTAGCTGATATCATCCAGACTTGACGATACGACAATATCAGATTCTGAATTTGCCGTAATGGTTAAGATATACAATGAAGTAATTGATTTAGAAAACCACCCTTTGAAAAATGACAGTTTAAATAATGACAGAACTACTTCAGCAGATATCCGCAAAAATACAAGTCCGTTGAGAACCACAATGATATCAGTAAACTCAACAAACCCTGAATTCAGTATTAATTTTCCAACCGCGATGGTTTACAATCGAATAATTCGTTGGTGTTTGCAAATAAAAAAAACCCAGATGGAACACCTGGCTGGGTAGTTGTTGGAATATCCACGGGGAGTTATCAAATCGAACAGATCAATGATGAAGTTCAACGTAGAATAAAAAATATCACCGGAAAGGAATCCAAGATAGCCATAACAGTTCATGAACCAACATTGTCTGTCGTGATAGAGATAAATTTCCCCGATTACACCGTTGATATCTATCAGTCATCGATCAGATCAGTGTTACGATGGCCTGATGTTGCTCCGCCAATACCTCCACCGACACCTGAACCAACCCGGGTTGATTGTACTTCAGACAATCGTTCGAATCATGGAATTGATCCGGAATATATACATTCATATGAGACGCGAAGTTGGGATAAACGCGATGCCTTAACGGTTAAACCTGATGGTAGACATGTTTGTGATTTGGACGAAAAAGAAAAAAAAGGATTAATTATCACCAAGACCTAGTTAAGTTAGTTTTTGTCATTATAAACGAGTTCCATAAAAAAAAGAAAAATTACGCAAGCGTTTTACAGAGTATTTTTTGATTTGACATCTACGCGGGAAGAAATTATCAAACAAATAGAAATTTTGAATCAGATCATTGATTATGCAGAATATTTTCACAACAAAATTATGAATTCTGTTATTGAAGCGCCAAGTGAACCTCAATGATCCTTTCTCGCTATACATAAAATAACAAAAGCTGATCTTCCTGCATTTAAATACCCCGGATATAGCCCAGACGAGTTAAAAATATCCGACAATGATATCATTGATGAGTTTTTCCCTAAAATACTCGCCGAGTGCAGAAAGATAACACCACCCCAGGATAACATTCTCCGGTACAATAATGGACAACGCGGACAGGGCCGTCATATTTCTCCCGGAATTGTAAATATAACCTCAACGATCGCGGTGAATCTTGTATGTGATGTAATTGATGGAAGCTATCAGATAAACACAGAAATATCAGCGCAAGGATATAGTCTTTATACTTTGACCCCTCAAGTCCCACCCGGATATCTGTGAAAAAACCAATTAACCCGGTTTTTCTAAGATGTCATAATCCGCTGGTATCAAGAATAAATTTCAGACTAACTGACCAGTCCGGCAACTTGCTTGACCTACGAAACGAAACGCTGAGTCTGAACTTATATGAGAAATCTTAATGATTTTTAATCCTAAAAACCTACGATTTTCGAGGACTTTTAATGGTAGAGTGTTGTCTAGCTTGATTTTAGCAAGGAAAAAGTATATACTTTAAAAATGTCACTGACATGTGATACACATTAAAACAGTAAAAAAAAATAATCTCCGTCCTTCATAAAATCAAGGGTGGATATTTTTTAAACTGAAAAATGGACTAAAATCTGACACACTTTCACTTTTCCTTTCCATGAATGAGTCTCACTTTCATTTATATTACCACTAACAGTTTTTTTTACACAATTTTTCTTAATTGTCTTATGCGAGTATTAATTGTCTTTATTGCTTCGTATTCACGAGATAGTTCTGATCTAATTTTTCGATTGCACGAGAGAGAGAGAGAGAGAGAGAGAGAGAGAAGAATTCCCTCACATCATTTTCCTTTACTGTAGCTAACGATTGAAACATTCCCGTTTTTGAATTTTTTTGTACGAAACGGTATTCTGATGGTAACATACATCCCCCTACTCCTTACGTTCTTGTAATTTTTCAAAATCAGAAATATTTTTTTCAGGATTTAGTTCATCAGATATATTTATGCCGTCTTTTTCTTATGTTTTAATAGCAGAAATAATATAATTGATATTTTCTTAATTCATTATATACTAAATATACGGTGAAAAGAAAAATATTTTACACTCTTATGTGAACTTCTAGGTTGCCATATGACATCCTAGCAAGTCCAGAAGGATGTTTTTTTTTTTTTTTAAACCGAGGACGACACAATCCCATGTGAACTCCTATGTGTCATATGACATCCTAGCAAACTCAGGGGCACACACGAAACACAACCCTCATGTGAACCCTTGGCCTGTCAAGTCTAGCAGGCTTAAGAGGGCGTATTTAAAGTAAGGACGGCACAGTACATGTAGTATATACAAGGACGGCACAATCTCCCATGAAACTCCTATATTGTCAAATAACATTCTGCAGGCTCAAGAAGATATATCTACAGTAACCCTTAATTCTTAGGACGGCACAGTACATAAATCTTAATTCTAAGGACGGCACAATCTCCCATGAAACCCCTAGACTGTCAAATAACATTCTAGCAGGCTCAAGAAGATATATTTACAGTAAACCTTAATTCCAGGTACGGTACAGTAGATGTAGTATATACAAGGACGGCACAATACATGTAGTATATACAATTTTAATTAAGGACAGCACAACATACACGGGAGCCATTCTCTACATTCAACAGATTTTTGCACACCCTCCCCCGAAATCAACCCCGAGAGAGTGCAAAGAGCATCCACCACGTGGTGACATGGTGGGATGATGTGTGTTTATCTGTTGAAGATCGAGCAATATGGAGAAAACTCCCAATAATAAAACGGGTCCTATAATATATAAGCTAACTAATACTTGGAATTTCGAAAATAGCTTACGCGATGGGCGTGGCTTTTGCTGTTTGAACTTTTGTGTTTTCTTAAATATAATCACAGAAAAAATACAGATGAACCAGGAAACCGGACGGATTCAGTAAAACAACAATATTGTTTCTTAAAAAATATATTATTTATCCTTGATAAACGATTACACCTACATTTACTGGTAGTCCTTGATAGAAATCAAAGGGAAGTAATGTTACAACGGACATAACACTCAGCACTTCAAGCAGATACTATGATTTGTACTTCCTGGTAACACAGGATTGACAGACCGTAGTTATTTACTTCCGCGTTTGTCAAATTAACATTACAGTATTACAGATTGGTTTTTTAAATTGTTAGATTTTGTGACTTTATGAATACATGACCAGGAGAGAGGGACTCGGAGAGGGGACTCTTGGGAGAGAATTAACCACAAAAAATATTTATTTACAAATATTCTGAAATTTATTTCCGTTGACAAAGTCAATGATAAAATCAGTGACAGTGTCAAGGGGAATAACTCTATCAACCATATTTCATATCCGCGGCAGAGTTGTCTCCGTTCTTTTTATCTAACACAATTGGAACATAAGAAAATGAAATCCATGTTTCATTCTTCTGAGAAAACGTTGATTTTTGTATTTTATCTGCAACATGTTGTACCCCGCGTGGGTCAATACCGAAATACTTGCCAGCCGCGGTCGCTGAATGAAATATTATTTCTTCATCCGTCTCAGTATTGACAGATTTGACTGCTGTCTTTGCAAATGTTTTGTATGTTACTGTTTTACCACGTACAGAATTCTCGCTCTGTGTAATAGCTTGCGGGTTATCCAAAGAATTTTTTTATCCGAGTCAATATGATCGATCACAAGACCGTCTTTGATCACCCCAAAGAAATATTCGAATATAAATTTATGACATAAGTTTTCTTCCCTTCGGCGGTGAACATTAGATAACCAGTATTATTGACAAAACCAACTGGTTTCTTCCGCTGACAGTGTCTGATTACACTATTACGAGATACTTTATAATTTATTATGATAGGATGTCTGACAAATTCTTTTTGCTTCATTTATATATAATGTTATTTGCCTAAATTATAATTTGTCTTCAAATCTAGCTATATAATCTTCAGGGTTTCTTATAACCTTACCAAGAGCAGAGTCCTTGACGTTGTCCTTGACAGAATCAAAGTTGTTATTTTTTATCATAATGCCGCTTTAGTTCTCTATATCTTTTACCACAACATTGCACACACACCTGCGGTTTCCCTCTAACTCCAACACCACACCGTATACAGGGTTTTGGACCAAGACTCACTCTTCGCACGCTTTGCAAATGCTATCCGCAGAGTTCATTTACGCAGGATTTGTTATAAGTAGTTGAAGACCCTACCATCAACCACTTGCACTGATTTCTTTTTTGAGTCATCATATGTATAATATTTTTTATTTAAATACTTGTCTGAAATATAATATGGAAGAGTTTGAGAGATTATCTAAAATCAAGACTTGGAAAACTTCGTTTCCTGATTCCAGATTCGATCATGACAGAATAACTCCTGACTTGCGGAGGCGAACTCTGGCTGATCCGACGAATAATCTGATTAATAATATTCGGAATGCTAAAAATGGATTTCGTGATGATGGGGCATCTCACACGTGGTCGACATTTAAGGTCATAAGCAATGACAAAGTCATCGATGAAGTCAATGATGCTACAATGAACAATGAGCCCTCGAAAACGAATATCGATTATCTCAACGATCAGAAATATTTTTTTTCAGAATAAAATTTGTTGTATTATCAGAAACAGATTCCGCTGAGTGGATGATCCGTGACTAACGTGATCCTGTCCTTGCTAATGTAAAAACCGCTGTGCTAAGTAAAAATTCAAAGCCAGGAATGCTGACTGAATTTGACAGACCATATTACGCTCGAGCGTATCCTATAACCGCGATTATTTCTGGAATTTATCAGCTAAATGATAACCCCAACATTAATGATCTTGCACCAGTGAGAATGTCATCCTTGCCAGAGTCAATGCTGAATTGTGTAGCCGAACTAGTAATCGAACATTTTACAAACGTGATGCGTGGAAATGGGTTAACGGATCTACGACTTGAAAAAATAAACAAATGTCCCGAATCGGTCAAGGATACCAGAGCTACAATAAATGATGTCGCCGAGTTAGGAAATAAATTAAAATTTCCAATAATCGTAGCAACGATTACTAAAAAGATTTTATACTAATCAAAGAATAAATCGAGTGGAGCCCCCATTGACATTATTGATCGTAATGCGCAAGCCTGGACCAACGCAGTCACAATATTTCCACGAGATCAGACAGTAAGATTTTATCCAGAGAAAGACTCTGGGAGAAACATGTTTGATTTTATTCACGAAATAAGTAAAAACGATCCTGTATCAATATGGCTATTTAAAAGTTCCGATGATGAAAAATATGATCAATTTGTACGACCTAACGGAGAAATATATCGTAAAGAATCTCTTCATGAAGAAATAAAAAATCTTGCGCAGAAATTTTCAACAGAGAATACTGAGCAATTATTAAATAATTGTTTCACCGTTCCATCTGTTGCAGCTCACTTTGCAATAGAGGAAAATTCGTGGAAGTCAACACGATTTGAATTTCTTGAAGACGTACAACTAAGCTGCTGTGAATACGGACACGGTGGATTGTGGAATACCAAGTATAATTACAGTGACGTTATCTCGGTTGATATGGTCGCGTGTTATCCGGGAAGTTTTCTTGGTTATGGAGCATGCTTTGGATATTTTAAAAGATTTGGACACTCCACAAACGAGGTGACAAGAGTATCGATAAATGGACCACTACCTGATTTTGATCTAAGTGGATTCGCTCGTATTGTATCATTTGAGTATGATAAAGGTCTTCATCCGATCTGTTACGTTTGGTTTGATAGGCACTTTTCAGAAAAACGCTGGGCACCAGTAGTTTTATTACGATATATGCTTGATTGTAAAATACTAATATCGTTGATTGTAAGTGAGGCAATTATATCATATCGGAAGCAGACCGAAGTTTGGTTACCACCACCTGATGATGATAAAAAGGTGTTGCATATGATCATAAACGACACTATGCACGATTAATGATAGACTATGCTGAATATGATTTTATTATCGCCGATGCATCGAAGAGAAATATATTTATAAGTCGAGAAAATGTCTTCTTGCCTAACAGAACACGATTAGGTACAATTGTTGGTTATATTGATGGTGATTCACCTCAGTTTACTCATTTAAGATCCTCAATGCTCTCTTATGTTTCTATAAATGTATTATCGATGATAAATAGATTCCCTGACACTGCAGTCAGAGTTGCTACGGATTCATTTTCTATCGAAAAAAGATTCAGAATTACTGACACAATTTACAAGTACTGATGCATCATGGGGCGAATGGAGAATAAAAGAGGAAATGTCATATAATTATTCTGAATCCGCATATGTTACGAGTAAAGATATTTATTACAAAAATAATCAGATATCAGAATTATCGTCTGCGGCATCTGTGTATGATTCAGTATCCAGATACAAGACGGTCTATCTAAACGGACCGGGAGGTTCTGGTAAGACGACTCAGGTGATCGAATTATTTCGACAGATTTCAGATGGCATGGTTGTTTTAACACCTACACACAGACTCGTAAGAGAAACGAAACAACGATGAGTGCAATCATGTACTTATCATAGCTTTTTTCGATAAAAGGGTGAAACATGGACTCCTGATCGAATGGGAGAGAAATATATTCCAAAAAGTATTATTTGGGATGAAGTATGCACAGTATCTAAAGATACATTAAAAATGTTCCTCTATTGGTTGTTATTGAAAAATATATCTGTGGTCACGTGCGGCGATCATGGTCAACTACCAACGTTTGTTGGGCCATCTCCTCACGGGTGGCTAAAGAATTTTGAAGATTATTGCGAGGAGATAACTGATAATCATAGATCTCTTGATGTAAAATTAAGGGAGATTAAAAAATTAATCAGACTAAAACCGAATAAAATTAAATGTGAAATAATGTGTAAAATAATTTCAGAAACTTCTATGAACGACTTTCTGCAAGTGTGGAGACCAAATGATTTAATAGTGGCAAGTAGAAAGATAGTTCATAATACACTTCAACAGCGGTTATTTCAGTTGCATAAAGAAAAGTTTTCAGATCTATGTGTACCATTGTGTTATAGACCAGTTGATACACGACGACAGAATATCGACGTTGATATACCAGGACAGACTGAGAAACAGAATCTCGTATTAAATGATGTCGCAGGTTAACCATCTATGATACGCGAGTTTGGATTGTTGTTGATCGTGTCGGATGGTCAAACTTAGTTTATCTCGCAGTGTCTCAAGTCAGAAGAATATCTCAACTGCGGAGAATTATCATAGACGCTAAAGAAGCTATTGATGATGTCCTCGATAGTGATATAGTAAGAAAAACATTAGCTGGTTATACACAAAATGACAAAAAACAAACAAACGCGATTTTGATCTCGATGTTGAATTTGTCATAGCGCTGCAGCAGCAACAAAAAAATCATTGTGCAAGTTGTTATTGTATAAGGTTGTGGCGATATTCAAATAATGATCCAAGACAATTTACCGTGGATAGAAAAGATAATAGTCTTGGTCATACGCGTCAAAATGTGATGCTGACCTGTCTTGAGTGTAATCGGCGTAGGGGTGCTAGATAAGTGATCGCGGTGGTAATTGCGTGTCTTCAGGAATTACTTGTAATTGTTCACGTGTAAATCCACGTTGAGGAGCAGTTGAATCTAATCTGTAGATTGCGGGTCTACCTGTGGATGTAACCACACTGAAAGTTTTGTGTGTGGTAATACTCCATATAGGATCAGTCGCTCTTTTCTACCACCTTCAAGTTCACCGGGTGCATATAATTATCTTACAGTAACATTACCCAGCTCAGGCTGCGCTGAAAATCACGTCGTTGTACTGGTATATGTTAGTTTTTTTTTTTTTTTTTTTTTTTTTTTTTTTTTTTTGTAATCGCGCTAATAGGCTTTATAGCAGTTGTTCGAGTAATTTTATTATTTAACACAGCTATCACACTTGGTAATATTGCAACCCATTCGCGAGATCTTTTGTCTTGAATTATTTCCTTCGCGTATTGATATCCAAATAACCGCTCAGCAAGCGTTCGATTAAATAGTTCAACAATTGCCTGATCAGGATGAATTGCAGTATCTCCTCGTCTGATTTTGACATTATGTTTTTTCATCAGCGATGGTACTACACCTTGAAATTCTCTGCAGGATCAACTTGTAGCAGCTGTGGCCATTGCAAGGGTCCACGTCTTTGTTATAGCGGCTCTGCTTCCTTGTATCTACTTGCAACATTAACGACAGTTAAGGCGTATTTGTTTTGATAGTATCATCTGATAAAAACAAAATATCAGCCTGATGAACTTCATTTAGCACACTAACATCAAAATGTGCATGCTCAATTCGTTTAGGCGGTGGTAGGTAAATTTGCCATATTGCCCGTCGTGCTAACCATTTTTCAGCAGCAACACGTGTAACATTTGTTGCTTCGGCGAGCGTACTAATCGCTGCTCTACCCCTCCAATATCCCCTTGGACTATAATAAATCGACTCCATTATAATAATAATCGGTTGAATTATTACCAGCTCCTAATACAAGCTTACCCTTCATCGCAGATCTCACCAACCAATTAGCTAATGATTCTTTGAAATATTTATTTTTTATGGAATTTAGCCCATGAATTAATTTTACATCTACGATATGTCTGTCCTGCAGGTTTTTACTTTTATAAGCTACATCGTGAGCGTGACACGCTTTATCAATAGGATTTACTGGATATTCACCTGGTTTTGGTTGATCTTGGTTATCAAGCCTGATATCAAGTCGAGTACCAGGACCAAAGTAATTATATCCTGGAAGATGATTTTCTCCTGGTTACTTAGCCAATGGAGTTCCTGGTGACTTCTTTAACTGGGCTGCAATATCATCTCCTTTCTTAAAAAATACTGTTTGGATCAGGAATAAATTTAAATTTCTTTGTACCACATTGTTCACACTTACCTGTAACTGCTGATCTGTTACTTTTTGTTGCAGTATTTGTTAGTCCACTTGTGGTAGTACGCGCCCTGCATTTCAAACAATATAAATCCATATTATTTATTATATTTCTATAACATGAATGTAATTGATTTCTCAGCGACAAGGAAACCAACAACCAGTCAGGCATCATGCTGCCTTACCAAATTATATCCGATTGATTATCATTGGTAAATCTGGAAGTCGTAAAACACATCTAATGCTTAATTTGATAATGAGGTGGTTGAAATGGGATAAGTTATATTTAGTTGCTCCCTCTGTAGATGACCAGCGATGGCATGAAGTGTTGAAAGACTTTAATGAGCGCGCAAAGTTATTAAATGAAAATGGTGATGATGTTATTGAATTTATTACCGATATCGATGAAGCGCCGTCTGTAGATGATATCGGTGGGTTTATTATTAATTTAGTTGCATACGACGACATAATGCTAGACAAACAGGCAAATCCAGCTAGAATATTTTCACGCGGTAGACATAAGAACACAGAATTAATTTATGTTACTTAACGGTACGCACAAATAACTAAAGTGATCAGATATAACTGCAGTATTTTAGCTGTATTTAACGGTGTTGATGCACATACATTGCGAAATATTCATTAGACTTGGTGTAACGGTAATATGGATTATAATCAGTTTAAAAATGTATTTAGTCAGGCTCAGTTATCCCCGCATGGTTTCATAACAATAAACTTGTATGATCCACGGTTATGATATCGTATAGGCCTTGATACAAAATTTTAATTAATAGCAGCAGAGAGGGCGAAGTCTCCTAATTGGCATCCAGTCACTGCGATCCCTCTTTGTTGCGATTTTATTTTGCGATTTTCAGGAAGGCTTAATTTTGCAATTCAAGGGCGAGTCAATTAGAGTCTGTTCGCCCTCTCTGCTGCTGCTTTAAACTAAACAGTCGCTTGATACATATATCTCTTGCCCCATAATTTCTTCATATTGCCATTAATGAAAAGTTTGATTCAATATGCACACACACTTAGAAATTATTATTCAACATTGTCTGTGTACTTCAACTAACTTGATTGTTTTTATTGATCTACAACATATTCATGACTTCTTCAAGAGCTCATGGTTTTTGATCATGTTGTATTGTTCCGGAATCTCCATTAACGCTTTAACAGCAAGTGCAGCATATTGGTTCTGTGCAGTAGTGACAGTTTCATAAAAGTCAACGAACTGGAAGTTATCGAATTTGCGCTCTGGTAATCCGTCATCAAAATCCTTCATTGTGTCCCATGGTCCATCCCCTACCCCTATCATAATGATGGACAGCGGCCAATTTGAAGCCGCCACTATCGCTTGTTGGTTTATAATCTCGTTCGTGACCTGCCCGTCAGCTACGATCACCAGAATATGATACTAGAAATATACAAGAATAAAACATATTTTGTAACATGAATTGATATTTCCGTATTGTCTTGGCTGTGGAGTACAGAGTGGTCTTATACATAACATATGTCAACTTGCACAGTAAGCAAAGAGAATGATGCACTTAACCATACAGTTGGTCGAAATATTAGCAAAAAGCAGGAATAATAGGATTGAACTCCACTAACAAAACAGCTGACATGTTGCATGCGATGTATTAATGGCTGTGGAAAACATTACGTTGTCGGAAAATTATTATGTTAGAAGGAAAGAAAGAATCGACGTCCTCTAATTTATTTAATGGTATCGTTTACCAAGTTTAAAAAAGTATGATTGTCTATTACTGCGACTAGGCCTGGGAATTTTGTTTTCTATGCAATTATTGCATAACTGCATTGTCTTACACCGCGTCAAGTACGGACTTATCCATTGTACATGGGCACAGAAGTCTACTTTTGCAGGATATCAATCGAGAAACGATCTAGTTCTGCAGGAAGAACACTTTATCCGATTTGTTAGTACATTGTTGTTTAGGAGTGCTTCTGGCAAACCTTGATCATAACCCATTCGCTTAAGTGTAGTAATCGTGGAAAATATGTTGACTATAACTTGGACACGTGCTAGTTCGTACAAATGAGGTAACTAAATATTCTAAATTATTCAGTTAAAAACTTATTCGCGCCTCAGTAGAGCTCAATGAGAAACTGTGTTATAAATTACTGCAGTTTGCAGCAAAATAAAATAAAAAACGTTTACACAATGCTACCAATCAGCACCAGAACAAAAAGCTTTGAACAGAAGAATGGTAATACATGGTCTTTTTAAGTGAATATCGGTGTTATACATAATTTCTATGCCATCATATTATGAAACAAGATGGCCGCTATCGCTTAACCGGCTTGAAGCAGCTGTTCCGTTTTTTAATGCCGTTTTCATGATATTTGTGCTTGTTGCCTGTCTTCATCTACGTTACTGTGTTCATTATGTATCGGCTGTTCAATTCCTGTTTTTCATCATCTGCTTGTTTAGGAAATGAGAACAATTAGACTTTTTCTCAGCTGCCTTGCTCCACTGTATTTGAAAACACCGCCATCACGTGATACTCTCCAGTCAACCCGTCTATGATATGATGGACCCTCATTAATTGCTTTAAACTATCACTCCTTGGCTCTCCACACTACATTTTGCTCTAGACTAAACGAACTGGGAATACATTCTTCATTTTCCGAATCTGCTGGAGTATGGAAATTCGACAGGTGGCAACCTGATTATTCTTGGAGATTTCAACTTTCACTTTGACTGTCCCGGAAACCCAAATACATAAAAACGCATAGATTCCATTAATGTTTTCAACCTCAAGCAGTCATTTAACCAACCCACCCATAAACATGGTCACATTTTAAACTGGATTCTTCATAGACCTGATGATAACATTCTACGATCCTCCCTGGTATCCCATGACCTTGCATCAGATCACCTCTGCATTATATGCCACCTTGACGTATCAGTCCCTAACACTCCACCTTGATCTGAACTAAGAGAAACCTCCGTATGATAAATAGAACTAAACTAATGCACGACATCCAAGCTAACCTAACAACTTGCTTACCTCCTACACAAGAACAACTCGGTAACTGCCTGCGTTCATTGCTTGACAAACATGCCCCAGCTACCATGTGCAGAGTATCAGTTCAAAAGTGTTTTCCATGGTATAGCAGTGTTAGGGACCAGCTTCGCACTGCTAAAAGAGACCGCCGTAAAGCCGAGAGGCGATGGCTTTCCACCAGTCTCACTATTCATAATCAAATCTATGAAGCCGCTAAGAAGAATGTCACAGATATAGTCCATGCAGTGAAATCAGCCCACTACAGTACTAAGATCATGGAAAGTTCCAGCTGCAAAGAGCTCTTCGAGATTACTAACAAGCTAATGCCAAGGAACAAATCTACACCACTTCCAACTACCTTCTCTGAGTCGAGCTTCCGGACATGTTTGCAAATCTCTTCCGTTACAAAGTACAAACCATTAGAGATAAGCTTGACACCACAATTTCAATTGACCCGTCGTCACCACACATTTGGGATACAGAATTTCAGCGGCAACCATTAGCAGCATCTGAACCTGTCTCTATGGATTTCGTACGTACAATCCTGATGAAGAGTGCACCAAAGTCATGCAAACTTGACCCAATTCCAACATCACTGCTGCTTGAGTGCTTAGATCCAATATTGTCTTCACTAACTGATGTTATTAATACCTCTCTCTCATCCAAGGAATTCCTATCATTTTTCAAAACTGCCATTGTAAAGCCTCTGCCGAAGAAACCAACACTAGACCATAACGATTTAAAGAACTACCGCCCATGTTCTAATCTCCTTTCATGTAAAAATATTTGAAAAGGTTGTTCTATCCCAGCTTGTATCTCATCTGAATTCAAACAGTCTTTTTAGCAATGTACAATCTGCATATCGCCCTTGCTACAGTACTGAAACTACTCTTCTAATAGTAGTTAGTGACATACTATATGCATTGGATAGCGGAGAGATTACAGTCCTCACCCTCCTTGATTTGTCTGCAGCATTTGACACAATAGACCATGATATATTACTTCACCGTCTCCGCATGTATTTGGCATTCATTATATAGCCTTTCTGTGGTTGAGGTCCTACTTGGTCAACAGGAAACAAATTGTATCTGCAAGCTGGTCTATGTTGTGGTGTTCCACAGGGGTCTGTTATTGGACCTGTTCTCTTCATTATGTACACTCAGTCGCTCTCAGGTGTCATATATGATAATCCAGTGTCTCACGAAATGTACCCTGATGACACGTAAACATACAAATCTAGCCACCGAACTAAAGTTGATGCTACCACCCAAGGTGTAGAGAGGTGCATTTCTGATGTGAAATCATGGATGACATGTAACAAGCTGCAGATGAATGATGATAAAACTGAGGCCATTCTGATCACAATACAAAGACTTTCTCATTCACATCTTTTACCTCAAACAATAAATATCAGCAACACCAACATTAAATTCACACAATCATTACGAAACCTAGGTGTTACTCTGGACAGTACTCTCACATTGCACCAACATGTCATAAACATATGCAAGGCTGCATATCTTGAGCTGAGACTCATCTGCTCAATTCGCAAATATCTTTCAGTTGATGCCACTTAAACATTTGTGTGTTCATTACTACTTTCAAGACTGGACTATTGTAACTCAATTATGTCTGGTTCATCTCAATATCTGCTCCAGAAACTTCAAAAATTTCAATACACAGCTTTTCGGATCATACTTAGAGTTCCACGATCAGAGCATACCGCCCCGGTGCTTTGTACCCTATACTGGCTATCCATTCGATCAAGAATCAAACACAAAATTTGTTCTTTGTGCTACGTTTCACTGTCGGACTCTAGTCCAACATACCTACCTGACCTCACCCATGTGTAGACACCAGCAAGATACTTACGCTCCTCTTCTGACAATCGTATGCTCATTATTCCCACTATGAAAACAAAGTCATATGGACAACGTTCTTTTGCATACCAGGGCCCAGCAACGTGGAATGAATTGCCCACTGAACTTAGACACAAAGACACAGTGATAACTTTCAACAGTGCTCTCAAAACTCACTTATTTCTACTGCAAGAACAAACTTAAAGACCTAATAATGTTACCTACCTTAAATATTCTCGGCATCTTTTTTAATGTTTTTCAATTTCATGGTGTTTGTTTTTGTAATCATATCATTATATGTTTTGTTTTTAAAATCTTTTTATCTTATTGGTGTTGTCTAATTTTGTAAAGCGCTTAGAGCTTCTAAAGATTATGCGCTATACAAAGTCCTCATTATTATTATTATTATATCTCCCTGATCAAAATTTTACTTTAACGCACACACACACACACACACACGCACACACGCACACCAAATACATATGCACTTCTCCTCCCCATGCCACACATTCAGTGATATAACACTTATTGCAATTGCTCACAATCCCAACTGGAGTCCCCAAACCAGGAAATAAAAGGAATCTTACAGGATACGCCGCCTTAGAACATTGAAATCAAGCGGCTTAAACCAAGAATACTAAAAAAAAGACAACCATGCACAAAAAAAATTATCTTTTGCAGCCGACACATTTTCTTTTAAATAATTCTCTAACTTAGCTTAATAGTCGAGGACTACTATACCAATAAAATATCCTGGATATAATTTGCGCTTCCATAAATTCATTAAAGTAACAGATGTCGTTATGGCTCATCAATTTCTAGGTCAATACAAGTATTTTCCAGTATAAGCAACACGCTGAAATAAACTAGTTGACACATAATGTAGTTAAACGATCGATTTCCTGTAGAAACAGCCATGTAAAGTTTCGCAAACATAACCGTTTTTCTGTTTTATTTGTTTGTGTTTTCTATGTTTTGTATTTGCCTTTCAAAAAGACTCATTAGAAGAGTCGAAAGCGCTCAGGCTAGCTAGATACTAGTTTCGCACTGTTCGTTGTCAGTTTATTGCATTTATATTGTTGTTGTTGTGGAGTTTAACGCCATATTTTAGCACACGATTGCATATATATATATATATATATATATATATATATATATATATATATATATGTATATATATATATATATATATATATATATATATATATATATATATATATATATATATATATATATATATGAGAATACTTGATTATAAAATCGTCACCTCTTGTACCGACAACGTATCCCATTAAAAATATCTCAATGATGATGATTATGACGATGTCCACGACAATGGTGAATATAACAACAGTTACTACTACTAATGCATTTGGAAACCAGAGTAATTATTATTAGTTTCATTCAATTTATCATCATCATAATCATCATCATCACCATTATTATTATTTCCCATGCAGTACTTTGATGATGATGATGAACGTATTTTTGTTTTTATACAAGATTATCTCCATTAACACTTCAACATATCGATATTCAAGATGGGGGGTGGGGGGTGGGGCGAGAGAGATTTGCAACATATGTAACTTGAATCGTAGTGACAGCTACCCAACAATACTAAATGTATTAATTTTATTATATATTCATTTGTTTAAAAAGGAAACACGCAATTACATTGAATTAGATATTTTGGAAATAATTCCACCAAGTTTATTTTAAGTTACATTAAAAATTCATCGTTCAAAATATACAATCAACACTCGATGGTAAAGACAAAATACGCTTAAAATTATTACTTTATTGTCAAAAATATTTATTGCAATTTGTAACACTGGAGTTTAAATGGTTTGTAGCTACCTTTTTTGTCTGCTGAACGATTTTCACCGCCTCTTCTATGAGTGGGACGAAATTAGTTGGTCCGCTAAGTTGCACTTTAGGTGTTATTTGATTGTAGACGTCCAACACCCCATTAAATCCATCGCACATGACCTGTATTTATAGAAAAATCACACGCAGCATAAAGACATAGTAACTAACTAGACAGTCTATATTTGGCAAGTTCCACGATATTATTTAATATACAGTCTAACCTCATTCCCATAACACGTTTTTATTTAAACTAACAAATAATATATCAGTTGTAACAGTATAAAATCAAAACATTAATTCCACTACGTTTTACTTATATATATATATATATATATATATATATATATATATATATATATATATATATATATATATATATATCTGTGTGTGTGTATGTGTGTGCATATACATGTGTGTATGTACATCCTTATAAACTATATTACATATAACGATCAACATAATCAGTACAGTACATTCGCCGGTAGTATCTTAAAGTCGTACTTAACAAGCCGCATAAGGCGAATAGGGTTTCGTCGTTTTTGTGATTGAATATCACGGTGTCAGTTCAATTATTGGAGAAATTCATTTACTTTCGGAGATCAAGATGTTTTAAGGATGGGATTAGTGTTCAGAGTTGTGGTGAAGAAGAAAGAAGGGTAACTCTCAAAACTACAATGTGTGAATGACGCGGGGATTATAAGATCGGCTCATAATGATTGATAAATCACATTTCATGACAGAAGCGAGCTTAAAATAGCTGTTTATGTTAGTGAACAAGAGAGAGGGACAGAGAGAGAGACAAGAAAAAAGGAGACAAAAAGCGATATAGAGAGTAGTGCGTGCTGAAAGAAATCAATATAAATTATATATATATATATATATATATATATATATATATATATATATATATATATATATATATATATATATAATGACTGATTAAATGTATTTGAATTCAGGTGGTCTCACAAACAATCATGAAATCAAAATAATCCAGTAAAGAAAGAGATATCTTTGTGTGCTTGTATACATAAATACAAACCATGCATACAGACAAACGCATACACAAAATACACAGCTGATATCAGTTCATGATCTACGAAGTAGTTCCATTCAATGTGTGATCGCCATCAAATCACAACATTAGATAATCCAGCAAAGTCTTTAAAAGTGATGAAGGATTGAAAGGGCGAGATAGGAGATAGTAAAACACTTTTGGTGCCTCTATGCGCGAATCAAGTCACAAAGAGAAGAACGGATACCAGACAATAAAAAATAATAATAATAATAAATTTAAATCAGTTAAACATAAGGACGACATTTTGCTGAGCTCGATGGAAATCACACGAGACTTAGCGAAAGTAGGGGAAGCTACTCTGCCATAACATTGCCTGTGCTAGTCTGGTTCCCTATATCGTTTGTACCCTGCGTTGCACTCCGCTTTACGAATAGAGGAGCGCAATGCAGGCAGTAAACAAAGCGGGAAAGCAGTCAATGCCTGTGTTGGAAGAACGCATGATGCCACCCTTGTCCAATGCATTGAATATTAAATAAATCCTGATCGCATGTTGCGAATCCTTTACATCAAAAACATAATAATAATCAGAAGAGGAAGAAGAAGAAGAATTTATTGCTTTAGTGATATTTAAATAAGAAACACATGTTCATATTGAAACGACCGTGTTTTGCTGTTTATACTCATACACGGAAGCACTGGGTAATATTTCAGTAACTGTGTGGTTTGGATTATGGTTTATTTTCTGAATCTTTTTACAAAGGTCAAAATGATTGAAGCACCAACACATATTCGATATTGCTTACATTACGGTGTTGCAAACTCTAATTTTATATAACAAAGTGTATCAATATATAACACTCAAATATACTTCATAAATAGTCTACAGAGTTCATCGATATTAATATGCAACACGATTTATCAATACATATGTACTCTAATGTAGAACGTAACAAGTCAACCAAGAACATGAATATTAAGATACAATACATTATAATAATACATATACACTCCAATGTAGACCGAAAACTGCCTACAGAGTTCATCGATATTACAATGGAATATAGGCCCTAAAACGCCCACAAAGTTCATCTATGTTGTATGAATTACAATTTTGTTATAATATCTGTTTTGGTATAGACACATTTGTGTAGCATATTTATAAAGATCCTGTGTAGAGTGGATTTCTAATTTGTTGAATAAAGTCTGTAAATAATATTTTGTAACTGCTTTTTGTTTCTTTTTATGATCGATGACAACGCTGCATGATTCGTGGTTGTGACGGTCCTGGAAATAGATTGTATTTAGTTATGGTATAAGGATGAAATGTGACCTTAATGTGACCTTGATGAGAATATGTAGTTTTAGGTTTGTATTGCACGAAGTGTAAATAAATATGCTTAGTCATCGTATAGTATTTTCCTTTAACAAATAAATGCTTGACTAGAAATTACGAACTGTTTAGAAATTATTAGATTGTCTGACAATCACTTCTTGAACAGCACACGAATCGATGTGTAAACGACTCGACTCTGTGGAACTTGCTAATCTTTCTCAGGAGAAATCATTTTAAATCTGATATTTCTAGGCATTTCCAGCTGTTTTGAAAGTAAATTGCTTATTGGTAGTTGAAAATAGTACCGAGGATCGTATCCGACCATGCACTCACGGCAACCGTATTGTATATTCATAGAATATTGAGATAGCAGGGCGCCATTTAAATATAAGATATTATATGTTTACCTAGCGTTTATGTAGAATAGTTCCAGATGATTTAAGATCACTGACCTGATGAGTGAGTGCAGAGAATGGTTCGTTTTTTAACTTTAAAGAAGAATAATTGTTCAACATAATCGCCTTACAAACATGTAATTCTGTCAACAAGTGACGAGAAATGTGAATTCGCACCTCCTTGTCATATTGATTAGAAAATAATTAAAATTTCTAGTTTATTCCAATAAGATGCACAATAAGTATGGACAAAATAATAAATGAACCAGACTGTTAAATGGCGCTGTGATTTCATGGAATAAAGATGCTTTGTTGAAGCAGATAATTTGCGCAAAAACTGTTTACGTGTTTATAGTAGTTTATAACATAACACCGGTCACCTTGACCTCATGAAAAATAAAGCTGAAAAATCTGCTTTTGTATGTATCTGATACTGCTCATATTTTGTAACCAGAATTATTTTGAATAAAAAGTTCCTCAAATTGCATCAGAGTTGCTACGATCGTAGTGATGTTAGACGTAGTATTTTCTTTTCGATAAATTTGTTTAGTTCCATTTTCAATTTGCTTGTTCTTTGTTATGGTTTTTCTCCACGCCTCCACGCATACTTTTCTACATCACCTATTTATTGGAGACTTTGATATGTTTTTCAGACTGTCCTCAAAGCCTGTTCACAAAAAAAAACTTACGATTTTAATGCTTCGATACACAAAATCAATTTGCTACGAAAAACATGCATAAAATATTTTAAAAACAGTGGTGACTCAATATGATACGAATTGAAAATGAAAATAGCATATGAGTCTACTACAGAACAGCACGTAACTCATATGTTATCTTCATTTTGCACAACCTCTCTCTCTCTCTCACTCACTGCACACACACACACACACACACACACACACACACACACACACATATATATATATATATATATATATATATATATATATATATATATATATATGCTGATTCTCCATCTTGAGAAGTAAAGTCTTTATCATTGGCAATGGCATGTACAAAGCAAACACAGAGAAAGTCCACCGGAGGAAGGAAACGGTTGTAAGTTTATACTCCTACGCTCTCTAGTGCTTTGCACCTAACAACTTTCAGTTTTGATTTTCATCTTCATTTTTCATTTATTATCTCTTTTGCAGTTTTTCATTTTTTTTCACTTTATTTGTTTGTGTGGAAAATTCCACCTGTATCACTTAACTGCAGTAGCTATTTACTACCTTGTATTTTGAAATTCCGCTTTTCTCTATTAGAGGAGAAACCTTGAGACTAGGACTGTATTTTAGACAAATAAATAAGCTGCATATTGGTGTGAGACCTGCTCATTGAAAATCATTTTCAACATCAAGTGAGCTCTACACAGATATAATGGAAACAGGCACGCTAAATACAGGCCAAGGATATGTACAGAATATATATATATATATATATATATATATATATATATATATATATATATATATATATATATATATATATATATATATATATGTATATATAATAAGTTAGAGATTCATCATTTTGAAATATGTTCTTTTCTGACGTTTGGACTTTTTTAATATGAAAATCTCATAATGTCAATGATTTAAATCTAATGCAAACATGCTGGCCATTATTTTATCGCAAATACTTTGACTTTTCGTCGATAATAATTCGATGTGTCTATCACTGTTGTGATGCAGTAATATAAAAATGAATTGGAACTTCGTTTTGAAGACAAATATAAGTAAATCGTCTTCGAGAACAACATATCATTGACGACAGAAAAAGTCAGATGCACTCAAATTATTGGTAAGATAAATTAACTGATATTAACCTAAAACTTAGTATGGCATAAAGGAAGATAAAACACCGAATGGAAAACCAAACCAAAGCTTTGCAAATTACATTCAGGTAGGATTGGAGTTAAATCCGAATTATAACGACTGATATTTATTTAGGAGCCATGACTAATCTATGTAATACACAAAGCGTGAACACATAAATGAAAATTCAAGACCACTGGCGTTTGAACTCCAGGATTAAATATGATTAGAGACATAATGTATTCTGATAATATTTGATATTGTTTCCCCATTTTGGCGAGCCTTTGATACTTATTTCTCGTATTGCCAGGGTGATATGACACTGTGTTTACTTGCTAAAAAGACTATCCATTTTCCTCGGCATGGTATTGGAACATTAAATGCAGAAAGTGCTGTTGAAACCAAGCAACAATATTATGAGTGACCAAGCAACAATATTCTGAGTGACCAAGCGACAGTAATTTGAGTATATTGTTGCTGTCAAGAGTGTAACCAATACTAGTCATTAAATTTAAGCTTTATGTGCGACCTGGACTTGCAACGACGCGAGCATTAAACCTACCTCGGACTTCAGTGGGAATATGGATTTATCCCTGGTTTTTGCGTCACCAAAGCCAAACGCTGGTATTTTACCGTCATCGTCCAACTCCTCTAGAGTTTCGCCAAGAATACATATTGTCTAGATAAAATAAATCAACAGTAACTGTTTCACGTATCCCAATGACTCAAAAGCAATATATAGAGTCAATTGTAAAAGAATGTGGCGTTGATGTAAAACTATATTTCTGTCAATTCTTGTCCTGGCACTATTTATACTTTCATATTCCAGAAAGAAAATTCAGTCACGTGACGTGTATTTGTTTGCCGTCGGTTTTGGAACTGCTGACCAATAAGAGTGAAACAAATAACCTCAGAGAAAAACATTAAATGAGTTAACTCCTGTTTACACATACTGATATGAACTTAAGGCTTAACTTTCAAAATATATAACAATTTTGCTTGAGGGATGGATGGTTGAGAAAATGGTATCCGAAGTGGGATAACCATGGTCTTGATAAAATGGCTAATTTACAATGAATTGAATACTAACTGTTCTTGTGATTATTTTGTTTGCAGAAATCATGCTCCGACATTTACTCGTATAATGCAATGAATTTCACACCACCAGTTGGATACCTGTCAAAATGGGTGTCTTAACTCGGGTTTTTTGTTAAGGCGGCATAATTAATACAACATATTCTCTAATATTGTATTTACTCACTGAAATAACTTAATCTAATTTTTCCTTCATTTGCTTACCACGAAGTAGTATGTCCTAGTACCCAGTTGTTACATAGATACATCCATCCATCCATCAATCCATGCATACATACATACATACATACATACATACATACATACATACATACATGCATACATACATACATACATACATATTTCTCATAAGGTCAATAAGAATGACCAGTCCGTTTCGACTTTCATGAGAATATATATAATGTCCTTTAATTAAAACATGTATTAAACAAACAATGTTTGATACATGTATAGTGTACACGGATAATTTCTCCAAAAACAATGCAAGCAAGATCCATTAATATTGTCAATGGTTTATATTGTAGGACGCGACCTAATGAATATTCTTGTGAAAGATGAACCAGCGGTAATACAGCTCACCTCGAACAAGATATTCACACACACACACACACACACACACACACACATATATATATATATATATATATATATATATATATATATATATATATATAATTAGTTGCCTAGTTCTTCCTGACATGGAATTATTCGACTTCATGGTGTTTAGAACTACGAATCATGGTCAAGTATATCGCAGTCTCGGTTAGAAAAACTCAGGGAATAACATTATAATACTCAGAATACGAATATGTATCGCGTATAATTTGTACTGTCACCAAATATGTGAAAAGACTTGCTTGAAAATATCAGTTATTATATTTTGCCCACGAACTCATCCTTGTATAAATCCCGTTTCTGCATATTTTTGTCTATCTATATAAATCTACGCGTTAGGTAATAACTAACTCATATCGTCACCTCATCCCTTTTATTTGAACAGGGATTGTTTCTGTGGTTACTTGTTTTCTGCTGTCTTAAGGATTGGGTCAATGACTATTGTACAATATATTTGCAAATCGTCTGTTTCACTGACACGTTTTATGTATGAATATAATTTGTTTTGCAGCACAAAACGTTGATTTGTGTCTCTTCATTTTGTAGTTGCATCTATGTTACTTATTTGTATCTTGATTATTTTTGTTTCAGGATCATGTATTTAATAAACATATTGTAATCTCTGTTCAAGAAGAAATCAAGTTATCCATCCATACATCCATACATGCATACATACATGCATACATACATCGATACGTACATAAATACATATGTACATATTACCCGTTGGTAGGGATTCAGTTCCGGTCCGTTGGTGTCGTGAAGAGAACGACCGCCAAAAGTCCTTTGTCCTTGACTGCGATTGCTCATCGTGTAGTCAATACCTGGAGATGGACACACACATGATTTCAATTAGCATCCATCAAAAACGATTTTGCCGTTGGTTTCGTTTGCATTACTGTTTTAATATATACATTTTATTTATGAAGATTCTGGAATTTTATGACGCCCCGTTCCCAGTCATTTTATATGGCAGTCCGTCCGAGTGTTTACCAGCCTGTCTTTCGTTTAATGTATCTCCATTACAAGTTAAATAAAAGCTCATAATATTAAAAACTAACTTTCAAATATTTAAAATTTGCAAGGTCTATTACAAAGCTCAAGCACAAATTGAAAAATAATTTAACAGAAACAATGTTAGAATGAAAACATACAACATTGACTCAGTATAAAAATATGTTGTTACATAAATAACTTTAGAAGTGGCAAAATGTTTACATAAATCTAAAAAAAGTCGTACGTTCAAAATATGAAAGACATTTTGCAAGTTATTGAAAAAATATATCTTTTTTAGACCTTTGTCATGTTGCTTTGCCCATAACAAATTTACAAATTATCACGCATATATTATTTCCTGGATGTATTTTCCTGTTATAAGCGACTTAAAATAACTGTTTCTTGATGTATTTTCCTGTTATAAATTACTGACAAAGAACAATACAAACAAAATACATCTTCATTATGATCATGGAAGTACGGTCGCTGACGCACATATGAAACAACCGTGAAAACGGATAAAGAAGGTGGCATGAAAATAAAATACATAAAATTAAATTACAGTTTAAATTGACTATCGTCTTACACGTTGTAGAAGCAAACGATCCCAATGTTTACATAAAGAAGGGCCCTGTGTTAGTTGCATGTAAGATCACTGGCAAGTAGATGCACATGAAATGCACGCATACGATAAATACAAAACATATATGTTTGAAAAGTGATAGAGATCTATTCAAAGTAACTATGGGTTAAGAACATGAAAAGAAAATAGGATATGTCATATACAGTGCTTTTAATGACAGATTTTAACAGACGGGCAGGTACAACAACGGTTATAAAAAAATGGATGGACAAAAGATTTTTTTTGCGATTTGTTTGCAACTGAATTCCAGTCCAGGATTAAACTGGTTCATTACGCTGTCTGAAGGGGAAGAAAATACGCTTTCACCTCTTACATTCCCTTTGTCTCAAATAAAACCAACCCATATTTCAAGAGTATGTCTTTAACTTGCCTACCGTTCTAATACCACTTTTCCTTGTCTTAAAAAATAGCCCAAGTCTGATTAAAATGATCTTAGCATTTTTAAAGCTAACAAAACGTTCAGCAATTTTGTCATAATGACTTGACAATATCTATCTGTTTGTAAATAGCTGTGTGCTCACAATTGTTAACGTCATCAGTACAAAACGAAGACGAAATAGCCAAACGGGTCCTTTTAAGATTGTCTCAACTCAAAACTTAAAAAAAAAACAATTAAGGGTTGTCAACTATGGCCCGATCCATTTAGACTACAGGTTATCGGTTACTAATTCATTAACATAAAAAATAAATAGTATTTCGTTACATTAGGATGTGCACACTTAACTCTAGCAATCATTCTACCTGGCCTGATTTCCAAAGTACTCATTATGTCCTGAAAAGAACAATACTGTTATACATTAGCTAAAGCTCAAAAAGGAACATATCTATAAATTAACATAAAACACGTGTATACGCTAAGAATATATACATTGGTTTCTATGAAATGTTCAGATAAGATTCAATAAAACGACTCAGCCAAAACCAAAATGTTTCGTCATGAAAACAAGTCCTAATTAATCTATGATCTCAAACGCTGACTCTAGTAATCGACATACCGTTCTACATACACTGCTGTTGGGCATTTCTGCGCACCTAAGGTTTCCGTTTCCAATATTGAAGCAAAACGCATACCGAATTCGACCGATTGACAAAAATAAAATACAGCAATGCTTACCATTTGGAAAGATGCAATTGTCACCAGAATATTCAGTTCAAAATAATATTAATTTTGGACACAGGGTATACCACCCTCCTGTTTTCCTGACTCGTGAAATGTCGGCCTATTCTGCGCATAGCTTTGAAAAGATGTAATGTTGATCCATCTTGCTATAGAAATGAAATATATTACTTTGGACTGTTTCTGTCAGCAGTTCAGTCGAGTAATTAGGTCTGGTTTATAGCTAGTTTTGCAGAATTCAACGTAAAAAGGCCAATAAATAGCAAGAGATATTAAGCAAACTAAACCGATCTTGTAAAAAAGTTAGTAAAGTTCAACATTTTATGAAAACTAAGCTATTATGTGGAAGAGAAACAACAATGAGTGGTATGTAATGTGTTTACAACGTCTTGTTGATGGGGAAAAATTACTACAGAATTTAGAAACAGACTATTCGCCGGGGAATTTGTTGAGAATTTATGTTCTAGCGGCAAGTTGACACGTTGGGTAGCAGACGATTTTGTACGTGTGGGACAACTTCTTGCAAAATTGGAAACTTGGATTAAAATACAGTTTTGTTTTAAGGTACACATTTCCATCTTTTATACAATGTATTTATATGTATGATTCTAAAAGATGCATAGTAAATCGAATTTTCTGGGTGACAGGTTCAAGAAGGTCATGGAGTGGGTCTTCACGCTGCCATTTAGAATCACATTTTTATGTGCATTTCGAGTCTAAATGTGGGATATTTTTGTACACTTTATGAATATCACTTTTCTTAATTAATGTACGATTCTTCTTTGTGCATACAAAATGGATTTTTGACACAAAATAGCACGTGATCAAATGTTTACAGAAATGACGTTTCGTTGCTCAGAATTACCCGACGCGCAGAATAGGCCGACATGGTGGTATAGGTAAGACGACTGTTATTTTCACCGAGTTTTATTGCGCAAATCGCCACCAAATATCCACTATTGTGCTGACGTGCCATCAATCACTAACAAATAATTAACTTATCGCTATAGTTTATGTTACTACTACTAACCTGGCTTTTGCATCCATAAAAGCCTGATTTTATACCAGACATTTCAACAAAAAGGAAATAGAGCAAGTGAGTAATGTCCATTTTCGGGCGCGGTATTCTCAACACATTTTAGCAAATTCTCAAACTAAAGTCGAATACCAAAAATGATTTTATAATGGAGCTGCTAAATAAGCATCTGTCGGTAAACTAAAAACAAAATGCTTATTGAATGACCGGTGATTTCTTGCTTGCACATGGTGTGGATAGGTTGGGTGGGTGTGATTATGGGCGATTCTAAGACTAAACTATGAAAGCATAATTAAGTCATCATTTATTTTAAAATCCGATATCTCCAATAAGAGCAGAAACCTTACCGAATATCAGTCCACAGTCAATCACGCCAGCTTCCTTAATGGCTTTAGTAATATCATTAATATTTTTAAAATTATCGCGAATGGCGTAAAATGGTTTCTTGCTCTGTTCTGTAGCATTCGGAATTTCCTCATCCGCACTGGCGCTGTACTGTTCTTCAGAAGGCTCTTGTCAGACATTTTCTGAAAAAGTAAATATTGGGTGATTGATTGGCTGTTTGATTTTTAAAGGCATCATACCAAATTAAACACAACGGTCTTCTACAGCTATCCAGAATGATTGTCCATGGCCGCTAGATTGGGACTATATAGTTTGGTGGCAACCACTCTGCACCATCACAGATAAGTAAGCACTTCAGCATTCCGGCGATTCACTATACAATTGTGCATATTATCATTATATCGACAAACTCAGATGACACGTAATTTAAGAGTCTGACAAGCTAGTTCCACAAACTAGGCCCATTTAATTTGTTAGTTGTGACGAATGGACAATGCCATTTTAATATATACCTGTATTGTGATATAAAGTAAGTAAACTTCTTCGTAAAAATAAGCTAGCATGTGCTTTTCTAAATCGCAATATTGCTCATGCTCATTGGAGATCTTCATTTGTTAAAAACTTCAGTTTGGAAGGTGAATAGTTTTATAACGTTGTCAAGCTCTTCAATTTGAGGTAGTAGTTCCTGTAATGTTGCCTGCAATCTCATAATTCATAAATGGAATTGATCTTTTTTGAAAAACACCGGAACGATGTTGAAGTTTGTCTGTCAGCTACATCGAGTATGTACTGTGTAATTCCAGCCTAAAGTAAAATGTACACAGTTATTAGGTGCCGAAGCATTTTTAATCGATTAAGATTTTCACATTGCGAAACCTACGTTTCATTCTTGGATAAAATATTAATTAAATCACGAACACAGTATTGTTTTAGTTATTACATCTTTGTTTACATTGCTTTAAACGACATCGTAGAATGAAGTAACAATGGTTTGACCAAACAGGCGACGCATTCTACCATAACGTTTAGGAAATGACAGTATGAGATAAAACGTTTCAATAGATATATATGTATCTTTTTTTTAAATGCATCTGTACATTTCTTTATCCAAACTTAGACAGGTACCCATAGGTTTTCGGAACCTTCTTGGTCGAAAAGAAATATTTTGTACTGTTGTCTAAAGCAGAAACTGTTCGTATATAACTGTATGAATGTTATATCCAGATTTTGAGGCATACCATATAGGTCATAGAAGTATGCAGTAACATTAATATTTGTCTGTCAGATGTTGCAATAGCAAACTGTCTTAATTTTCGGTATGTAAACAATACTGATGCCATGCCTTAGAGAAACATGCAATGATTATATTGGTTGTTCACTCAATATTATAGCGTTGCTCAACACAAAAACATTCTTACGTTCTACAAATGTATTATTCATTCCCTGACTCTAACAAGGTCATACAAAACGTATATCAGTAGACACTCGGTAAAAGAACCGAACTTACCAGATGCCATCGCTCTGGTGGCTTAATGGCTACAGCGTCCGCCTAGGATGTGGGAGGTCGCGGGTTCGTTCCCCGGCCGAATCACACCAAAAACTTTTTCAAATCGTACTAACAGTTGCCTCGCTTGGTGCTCAGCATGAAGAGGTTAGTGTTAGGACCGGTCGGTCTGGTGTCAGGATAATAGGACTGGGTGGGACATCATGCTACATGTCTGTGGCATGATCCCTCAGTGCCAAACATCACTATAAACTGCCGCACTGCAGACGTCGTAGCGATATGGCTGAAAAATTGTTAAAGCTACATTAAAAATCCAAGCACACACACACACGCACACACACACCAAATTCGTATTGTTTGCTTGTAGATAATTTAGTGTGCGTGCACTGTATCAAAGTTACCCAGTGCTAGTGGGAGACAGCAATGACAACAGCGAACCTAGCGGTCGTGTTGATTAGACATCTTACTCTTGGATGTGGTAGTGTTTATACCAGAGACAACACACGACTGTTGTGCCAGCCTGGTCTTGGCAGCGTTTGAACATGTGCCCGTGGCACGTTATATGTGCTAACCACTGAGTCACCGCGGTCAATAAAATGTCCGTTATGTACTTCCCTCACCGAACATCTTTTGTTCGCTTGTGTTTATAAAAGTATCGTGTGTTGCATCATGCAAATTATATACGGAACAAAGGTCATATTCTGTTTCTGAGTGTAAACAAAAGTTATAATATTTCTCCACAATTTTGGTAATTTGTCATGTTTTAAAACGTTTCTTTCCCGTATCGTCTTGTGGTCCTGTTACTTTAAAGACTAGGTTAATGTCAGTAATTTCCCATTACCGTGTGTAAAATCCAGTTTTATCTCCACCTTGTACAAAACGAAAATTACACGTTATTCTTAGAAGGAAGAGATAAATCTTGCCTTAAAGTTGTTACCGGGTATCTACCTAATAAAACAGATGTTCTACCGTATATACCAATAGGTTTTTTTTACCGTATATACCAATATAGTTTCTACCGTATATTCCAAAAGATGTTCTACTGTATACAATTAAGGTTAATAATACATTTCATCTAATTGTAAGAAATTTGTTTCTTCCTTTCTCGACCCTTTTCATATAATGATCTGTCATCGTTTAATGTGCAAGCAAATAAATTTTTAGAATGTACGTTTTGACTTGAATTTCCAGGAAACAAGGTAGATATTCATCTGTAAATGCCTTATGGGAAGTCAGATACAGGTCTACACCGCATTAAACGTTCTACAATACGTAATGGGGTTGAAGACCCGGATTTACACTACGAAAACGCAGATCCATATATCCCAGTGCGTTACAGGACTGTATTACAGGACTGGGTTAGAGATCAAAATGCGTTACAGGACTGTGTTACAGGACTGGGTTACAGATCCCAGTGTGTTACAGGACTGTATTACAGGACTGGGTTACAGATCCCAATGCGTTACACGACTGTATTGCATGACTGGGTTACAGATACCAATGCCATACAGGACTGTATTGCATGACTGGGTTACAGATACCAATGCGTTACAGGACTGTATTACATGACTGGGTTACAGATCCCAATGCCATACAGGACTGTATTACAGGACTGAGTTACAGATCTCAGTGAGTTAGTGGACTGTATTACAAGACTGGGTTACAGATCCCAATGCGTTACCGGACTGTATTACAGGACTGGATTACAGATCCCAATGCGTTACCGGACTGTATTAATGGATTGGGTTACAGATCCCAATGTGTTACAGGACTGTATTACAGGACTGGGTTAAAGATTCCAATGCGTTATAGGACTGCAGATATGCCTCTGAACTGCGAACAAAGTTGATAAATAATCTTCAGTTGAATTATCGGATGACAGACCTGGGTTAAAAGTGTCCAGCATAGTCAAGACACTACTCCGGTGAATACTGGTAGATATGATCATTTTATTAGTCTTATTTATGTTTTGCTTTCTACTAGAACGTAATAGTCTGAACATTATTATGCACTTTGACGAAGTATTATGGTCGCTGACCACTGCCTAAAACAATTTCCGCACACTAATATGCCTCACCACAAATTCAATAACCCATACGTATTCACGGTGTCTGTCAAAGTGACTGTCAAAATCAGCCACACATGTATAACTAAAAACACAAGTGAACGATCCTGAATATTATAAAATTTTAATGACTCAACGTTTAAAACATCAAAATAGAACGTAATTTTAAGCTAACTTAGAGGGCCTATATAATCATTTTGCCTTATGATAATTATGTATAATTTGTTTCTTACTTACTGCCTTGAAAAGACGTACGCTACTCTCTGTATAATACACCCTCCTTGATATTTTGTCCTTTGTGAATTAAAATAATATTGTTTTCTTTCAGATCTTGTTGTTAGTTCTTACTCGTTACTATATATGAAATGCTTATCACTTTGTTTGTACTCGTAGATGCATGACAAACAACAGTCTGTTTGATATTGACACTTTGGAGAAATGCCAACTCGAATTTAATTATTTGGTCAAAACATTTGAATAAGGCTATTTATAAGGTACCGATGTATATCTTATATTTGATTCACTTATGCGTTGTTTACATACGTATGTCATAGATTATTTCTTACTGACCCATAAAGTAATGTCATTCGTGTTATATATGTAGTAACTGTACCTATTTAAATACATTTTTAATTAATTAATTACTGTAATACTCACACATATCACCTTTTAACTGCTTCGTAGAGGGTGGGGAGCTGCTTTTTCGGATGACGGAATCTTCCTTGGTACAATGACTGTACCAGTCAAAACTCTTGTCGATGCAGTCGAGGTATCAGTTCATGTGGTACTTGCAAAGCATTCATTGTATATTCCACTAATTCCGGATTAATATATCAATATTTCTTTATGTGCGACATTCAAACCTTATTCTTTGTTAATAGCGTCATTCAACACCTTAAAACCAAGTAACTAACTTCCTTTGAGATCTATCATAAATCAAACAAAGATATATTATGACGCGTTCAGTGTATACCAAACAAATAGTTTCAGATTACGTGTTATATGAAAATATGTGTTTCTCTGATTGATTATGAAAACAGGAATAATATAAATGATATAATTTGGCTGGTAAAATATTTGTCAGTTTGGACAAAAATCACCGGTACGTTTTGTTCTTATAACATTTGTAGATAGTTACCCGGCACCTATCTGGAGAGAGGGGGTTGGCATAAGTGTCGGTGTTTGTTTGATTTAAAACAACTCCATCGAGGTGAGCAGAAGACAACAATTGTAGCGTCCCTTGATAAAAAGTAGTCCCTAGCGCGTGGGCACCACGAATATCACAAACATAGTTCATGCATCAAAATCAGTCTGCTACAATTACTAAGATCACTAAAAGTTTATGCAAAGAGCTCTTTGAGATTATAAGCAAGCTAATGTCAAAGAACAAATGTCCACCGCTTGCTACGACCTTCTCTCCTGTAGACCCTCCGGACCTGTTTGCAAATTGCTTCCGTGATTAAGTTCAGTCTATTAGAAACAAGCTTAACAACACAATTTCGAATGATTCATCGTCACAATACACTTTTGTTACAGAATATGCAAGGGAACCTTTAAGAGCATTTGAACTTGTCTGCGGATTTGGTACATAAGATTGTGATGAAGAGCCTCACCAAAGTCACGTGAACTCATCCCGACGTGACGGCTGCTTGATTCCATATTGCCTTCACTAGCCGATGTTATCAATACTTCTCTCTCATCCGGAAATCATATCATTTTCAAAACTTCCGTTGTTAAGCCTCTGTTTAAGAAACCAACACTTGGCCCCGAATTCAAATAAGCATTTGACTTAAAATAGTCTTTTCAAAGTACAGTCTGCATATCTCCCTCGCCATAGTTCTGAAAATGCCCTTCTAAGAATAGTTAATGACTTTTTAAATGCTTTGGATGGTGTAATGATTAAAGTCCTCACCCTCCTTGACTTGTTTGTGGCATTCGACACAATAGCCCGTACTATATTACTTCACGATCTCCAGCAGGTATTTGGTATTCATGATACAGTCTTACTTCGTTCAAGTCCTTCTTAGTCGACAGAACACATATTGTGTCTGTCAGCGGAAAATATTCCTATCCAGTTGAACCCTGTTTTGGTGTTCTGCAAGGCTCTGTTCACGGCCCTGTTCTCTTCATTTTATATACCCAGCTGCTCTCAAGTGTCAATGATCGACATCCGGTGTCTCACCAGTTGTACGCTGCTGACACTCAAATATACAAATAGAGCTGCCCAGCTGAAGTTTAGGCTGCCATCCATGGCGTTGAGAGGTGCATTACGTTAAATTTACGCAGTCAGTAAGAAACCAAGGTGTCACCCTCGACAGCTCATAATAATAATAATAAGGACTTTGCATAGCGCCTAATCTTTAAAAGGTCCAAGCGCTTTACAACATTAGACAACACCTATAACACAAAAAGCATATATAATAATATGATTACAAAAAACAAACACCATGAAATTAGGAAACATAAAAAACACGCTGAAATATTTAAGGTAGGAAACATTATTATGTCTTTAAGTTTGTTCTTGCAGTCGAAATAAGTGAGTTTTAAGAGCACTCTTGAATGAGATCACTGTGTCTTTGTGTCTAAGTTATGTGGGCAATTCATTCCACGTTGCTGTGCCCTGATATGCAAAAGAACATTGTCCATATGACTTCGTTTTCATAGTGGGAATAATGAGTATACGATTGTCAGAAGAGGAGCATAAGTATCTTGCTGGTATGAACACATGGGTGAGATCAGCTAGGTATGTTGGACTAGAGTCCGTCAGTGAAACGTAGCACAGAGAACAAATTTTGTGTTTGATTCTGGAGCGAATGGATAGCCAGTGCAGGGTACAGAGCAGCGGGGATGTGTGCTCTGATCGTGGTACTCTAAGTATGACCAGTCTTGAAATTACTAATGAACACACAAGTGCTTAAGTGGCATCAACTGAAAGATATTTGCGAATGGAGCTGATACGTCTCAGCTCAAGATATGTAGCCTTACATATGTTCATGACATGTTGGTGCATTGTGAGAGTACTGTCCAGAGTAACACATAGGTTTCGTACTGACTGTGGGAATATAATGTTGGTGTTGATGATATTTATTGTTTGAGGTAAAGGATTGAATGAGAAAGTCTTTTTGTTGTGATCAGAATGGCGTCTGTTTTATCATCATTCATCTGCAGCTTGTTACATGTCCTCCATGATTTCCCATCAGAAATGCACCTCTGTACACCTTGGATGGTAGCATCAACTTCAGTTGGGTGGCTAGATTTGTATATTTGGGTGTCATCACCGTATAATTGGCGAGACACTGGATGATGATCTATGACACTTGAGAGCGGCTGAGTGTATAGAATGAAGAGAACAGGTCCAAGAACAGTCCCCTGTGCAACACCACAACATAGATCAACTGTGCTGAAGTGTATTCCATTTGCAGACACAGTTTGTGTCCTGTTGACCAAGTAGGACTTGAACCACAGTAAGACTGTATCATGAATGCCAAATACATGCTGGAGACGGTGAAGTAATATATCATGGTCTATTGTGTCAAATGCTGCAGACAAATCGACTGTAATCTTTCCGCTATCCAAAGCAGTGAGAATGTCAGTAGCTACTTTTAGAAGAGTAGTTTCAGTACTGTGGCAAGGGGGATGTGCAGATTGTACATTGCTATAAAGACTGTTTGAATTCAGATGAGATACAAGCTGGGATAGAACAACCATTTCTACGATTTTTTATATGAATGGGAAAGTAGAAACTGGGCGGTAGTCCTTTAAATCGTTATGGTCTAGTGTTGGTTTCTTCAGCTTAGGCTTTACAATGGCAGTTTTGAAAAATTATGGAAATTTCCCGGATGAGAGAGATGTATTAATAACATCAGTTAATGAAAGCAGTACTGGATCGAAGCACTCAAGCAGCAGTGATGTTGGAACTGGATCAAGTTCACATGACTTTTGGTGCAGTCATCATCAGGATTGTACGTACAAAATCCATAGAGACAGGTTCAAATGCTGCTAATGGTTGCCGCTGAAATCCTGTATCTCAACTGTATGGTGACGACGAGTCAATTAAAATTGTGGTTTCAAGCTTATCTCTGATGGTTTGTACTTTGTCACGGAAGAAACTTACAAACATGTCCGGAAGGTCGACTGGAGAGAAGGTAGTTGAAAGTGGTGTACATTTGTTCCTTGACATTAACTTGTTAGTAATCACGGAGAGCTCTTTGCAGCTGGAACTTTCCATGATCTTAGTACTGTAGTGGGCTGATTTCGCTCCATGGACTATATTTGTGACATTCTTCTTAGCGGCTTCATAGATTTGATTACGAATAGTGAGTCTGGTGGAAAGCCAAAGCCTCTAAGCTTTACGGCGGTCTCTTTTAGCAGTGCGAAGCTGGTCCCTAACACTGCTATACCATGGAGAACACTTTTGAATTGATACTCTGCACTTGGTAGCTCTGGCATGTTTGTCGAGCAATGAACGCAGGCAGTTATCGAGTTGTTCTGCTGTAGGAGGTAAGCAAGTTGCTAGGTTTGCTTGGATGTCATGCATTAGTTTGGTTCTATTTACCATACGGAGGTTTCTCTTAGTAGCAGATAAAGGTGGAGGGTTAGGGACTGATATGTCCAGATGGCATATAATGCAGAGGTGATCTGATGCAAGTTCGTGGGATACCAGAGAGGACCGTAGAATGTTATCATCCGGTCTATGAAGAATCCAGTCTAGAATGTGACCATGTTTATGGGTGGGTTAGTTAACTGACTGTTTGAGGTTGAAAACATTAATGGAATCTATGAGTTTTGATGTGTTTGGGTTTGCGGGACAGTCAAAGTGAAAGTTGAAATCTCCAAGAATAATCAGGTTGCCACCTATCGAATTTCCGTACTCCAGGAGATTCGGAAACTATTCTAAAATGAGAGATTAAGTCAGTTTGTTTTTTTTACTAGGAGGAGGGCGGTATAGGCAGAACAAAATGGACTGACCTTTCCTCCAGTGTGAGTGTGGTCTGGACTAGTTCAAACGATGTGTGGTCGAAATTAAATTTTGTGGTGTGTTTTTAAGACGTTTGATCATGGAGTTCTATGTGATGACAATAATTCCACCTCCGCGAGACTGGCTGGGGAACGACTTGATGGAGGAACCAGCGAGTGTTAGGTCCGCGCACTTGGGCTCCTCGCCTGATGTTTTTAGCCATATTTCTGTCAGGACAAAGACGTCGATATTCTGGTCGTTGATACAATTAACTATTTCTGTGCGCTTTTCTGGTCCTACTGATTGGGCATTTAATAATGCAATACGCAGAGGTGTCTCTTGGATAGTTGACACGAAGGTTGAGGATTTAATAGGGATTTTAATTAGGTTATCTAAATTAACGGTCGAATTTTTAAATTGTTGTTGGGCAGGAAAGGGCATAAGGGAGATAACTGGAATTCTTCTTCCTGTTCTACGCCGGCCAGCTTTGAAACACCGTTTTTTCTTTTTCGCTTCTCTTTACATTCAAGTTATGATTAATGTAGTCCCAGTTAGTTTAGTCTAGAGCACAATGTGGTGTGGAGAGCCAAGGAGTGGTCATTTAAAGCAATTAATGAAGGTCCATCATAGCATAAACGGGTTGACTGGCGAGTATCACTGATGGCGGTTTGTTTAACAACAAAGAAAGTTGTCGCAGTGGAGCAAGACAGCTGAGAATAGGTCTAATTGTTCTCGTTTCCAAAACAAGGAGATGAAGAAGCACATACGAACTGAACAGCCAATACATGATGAATACAACAATGTAGACGAAGACAGGCAACAAGCACATATATCATGAAAACGGCACATAAAACGGAACAGCTGCTTCAAGCCGGTTAAGCCATAGCTGCCATCTTAAACATACACCTGTATGTAATGGATATGTGCAAGGCTGCATATCTGGAGTCGAGACGCATCAGCTCCATTCCCAATCGATACCAGTAAACCACTTGTATGTTCTTTAGTACTTTCAAGACTAGAATATTGTAATTCACTTATATCTGGTTCGTCTCATTATCTACTAATGAAACTTCAAACGTTCAAAACACAGCTGCTCGGATTATCCTTAGCGTACGAAAAAATGAGCGTGCCTCTCTGTGCTCTGAAACCTCCATTGGCTACCCGTTTGATCAAGGATCAAGCACAGACTATGTCCCCTATATTAAATGTCGTTGATTGGTTCCAGTCCAATATACCTATGTGATCTCACCAATGTGTACCTCCTATATAGAAACCTACGTTTTTTTTTTCCGACGCTAGCATTCTCATTGTTTCCACTCTTAAAACAAAGTCATAAGGACAGCATTCTTTTGCGTACCAGGCCCCGGGAACGTGGAACGAAGTACCAATAGATTTTAGACATAAGGACACTGTTATCTCATTCAAGAGTGCTCTCAAAACGGACATACTCTGACTGCAAGAAGAGACTAAAAGACTCAATAATGTTTACTACCACAATTATTGTCAGCATGATTTTGTTTTGTAATTTCATGGTGCTTGCTTTGTAATCTTGTCCATTTTTATGTTTTATGTTGTCCAACATTGTAAAGAACTTAGAACTTCTAAAAGTTTGGCGTTGTAATAAGCCCATATTATTATTATTATTATTATTATTACTGTTGTTGTTTATACAGAAACAGCCGGGCAAAGGCGTGTGATGTGATGTGATTTGGATTTTTAACGTAACTTGAACAATTTCTCAGTCATATCGCTACGATGTCTGCATGGGGCAGTTTATAGTGATGTCTAGCACTGGGACATCATGACGCAGACATGTAGCATGATGTCCCACCCAGTCACATTATCCTGACACCAGGCCGACCAGTCCTAACACTAACCTTTTAATGCTGAGCGCCAAGCGAGGCAGTTGTTAGTAACAATTTCGTAAGTCTTTGGTATGACTCGGCCGGGAATGGAACCCACGACCTCCCGCATAAAAGACGGGCGCTCTAACCCGGGCAAAGACAACAATACCGATACAAGAAAAGCAAAGTTAGCAAGAAAGCAAGACTTTTCGGTCAGATGGGTGAGACGCATATTGCCCCATGAAAAAACATACACACATCTAATTCAATATAACATGCGTACTTGCAGAAATAATTGCATAACATGAATGTAAACAAATACATACATACATACATACATACATACATACATACATACATACATACATACATACATTTATACATACATACATCATACATACATACATACATACATGCATGAATGGGTACTTACATACAGACATACATAGAGATAAATAGATACGTACATACATACAGACATATATACATACATACATACATACAAACATACATACATACATACATATACACATGCATACATACATGCATACATATATACATGCATACATACATATATACATATATACAAGCATGCATGTATGAATGCAGGCATGCTTACATACATACATACATACATGCATGAATCCATGCTTACATACAGAGATACATACAGAGATACATACATACATACATGCAAGCAGATACATACATATATATACATACATACATACATACATACATACATACATACATACATACATGCATGCATGCATGAATGCGTATTTACAAACATAGATACATATAGATACATACAGAGATAATACATACATACATACATGCATACATACATACATACATACATACATACATACATACATAAATACATACATACAAGCAGATACATAGATACATACATACAAGCAGATACATACATGCATACTTACATACATACATACATGCATGAATGCATACTTACATACATAGAAACACACCGAGATATATACATACCTACATGCATGAATGCATACTTACATAAAGAGATACATACAGAGATAAATAGATACATACATACATACAGACATACATACATACATACATACATACATACATACATACATACATACATGCATGCATACATACATACATACATACAATACATACATACATACATACATACATGCATGAATCCATGCTTACATACAGAGATGCATACAGAGATACATACATACATACATACATACATACATACATACATACATACATACATACATACATACATACATGTATGCATACATACAAAGAATCTATAAGCTACTATTTGGATAAAAATACTCCTGTCTATGCTACATTTCTTGATAATGTTAAAGCCTTCAACACAGTTTGGCATAACGGGTTATTCTACAAGTTGTACAGACTTGGCATCAAAAGGAAGACCTGGCGCATCATGAAAGATTCGTTTGAGAGAGTAACAAGCTCTGTTTTATATGCGGGCAAGCTGTCCAAACGCTTCGATATTAGGCAGGGTGTAGGACAGGGCCGTATCTTGTCTGCCTGGTTCTTTCTTGTAATAATAGATGATTTGATCACGGAATTAGATTACACTTTGTGAGGTCTAAATCTTGTCGACCTCCACCTGCCTTGTGTCTTATTAGCAGATGACACAACTGTAATGTCTAACTCGCATCATTCAATGCAACAGCTGCTTGATACAATTTCCGACTATGCGAAAAGGTGGAGATTAAGATATAATGCAGATAAAAGTTGCACCATCTTGTTTACTAACAAAAGAACAACTGGTTTACCTTCTTTTATGCTCGACAAATCTCCAATTCTG
>CM068837.1:8946455-9006455 GCA_028554795.2 Sinohyriopsis cumingii | reverse complement strand
GTTTTAGCAGTATTCTGGCCTATACTAGTACATTGCTGCCTGGTGCGTCACTTTTGAGGTCATACTCCACCCGTCATATGTGCAGAAGTGAGACTCCATCTGCCTCGTCCGGCAGAATGTAATAAGTGCGTTTATTCATTGAATTTATGCCTTATTGATACAAAATATGATATGCTAGTGTGTGATATGCAAACAGCACAAATGTGTATTTTCGTATTTGTCATATGAACACAATAATTTCGTGTATATTATATGAACTGCACGATTCCATAATTCATAACTTTATTTCTGCATTGGTTAATTGGCAACTTAAACTCGTTTTGCTGCTAAACTGGTTACATTCAAAAGCAGCAAGCTCACAACGTTTCAGTACTTCATTGCATTGATAAGTATGGAAATGTTCCCTTTGTAGAGTAGACTGTTTACTGACTATAAAGAAATAAATGTAGATAATTTTTTCAAACAAACTGCTAAATCGTTTTATGATTTATTTTCAGTACCAGCTAACAAAAGGCAAATGAGAAATAATAAATATTAAAAGCGAATTATATGTTAGCAAAATAAAATAAACTCATAGCAGATATTCGATGAAGAATTGTGATATACCTTTGCAAATATTGTGACAAAGTTTCGAACAGCAACAAAAAAAAAAAAAAAAAAAAAACGCTCAAAGCAGTATATTTTAATTCATTTGCATTGTATTATTTCTTTAAGTTGTCAATTGTTAGGTATTGTATTAGTAGAAAATATCCATGTGACGTGATATGTATATCCAAATGTAATACGTTACATCGTGGTCCCTCATGAAACTAATCCTGAATGAATAAAGTATGTATTCCAGATTTAAGTTCTGTATTCTGTCCATTAAGGCCATGATTAATGCTACTCTTATTAATATCCTTGTCATACAACAACTTCAGATCTGTTAAAACGGTACACTATTTATATTATCGTTAAATCCTATTTTTCTAATTACCAGTATTCTATGATTTTTCTCAACATATAACCAATGTCTTTATGATTAGAATAGTGATACATGCATATTTGTAGAGTCACAATTGTATGTCTGATGGAAAAACAAGAGGTGTGGATGGCGACATGATACCTGTATGAAAGAGGATATGTATATCGAAATGTATTAGCGTTGAGTTTTTGGAGAGGTTGAATCGTTGTAGAGTCACAGCTGTCTTTTGCAGAGAAGATATAGGACTGTGATCTGGTAACGTAAAATGAAAAGTGTATCGCTAAAATAAACCAAGCGTCATTAACCTGTATAATGCACTACTGTTAAAATGCCAAAGTTAAATCTTAATAACAAAAATAAAATATTTAAGTTATATTACTCTCATCGCCCTAAGAAGGACTTATTGTGATACATTTGCAGATTTTATTTCACTTTTTTTCACAATATCATTTCAATCGAATTGTATTTTATCGGCAAAGGGTGACCATTACGATAAATGCATAAAAATGGAAATCATTGTTTAAGCATTCGATCCTCCAGCTGAAAGCTTGTTTAAAGATTTGAAAGCTATTCAGCCGTTAATCAAGAGGCTGTGGTCTTTGATAATGTTGTATTGTTCCGCCGTCTTCATTATACGGGCAGCCGAATTTGGCATCATCTTCCAAAGTCCATCTCTGCTAAACGTGTCGAACGCCTTGGTCAGATCAACAAAGGCTGTGAGAAGGTTTCTGAGTTGCTCCTGGTCTTTCGTCCGGAGTTGTCGTGCAGCGAATATCATGTAGGCTTTCTCACAGCATGCGCAGAAACCACATTTGCTTTCTGGAAGTAAACCCTTCTCAAGATGTTGAATGAGGCGGTTTCTTCATTCCATATTGCACGGAAGCGGTCTTTGAACTTCTTCAGCAGTACGGGTCTCCAGATTTGTACATATCGGCAGGTATGGCATCTGATCCTGGTGCTTTTTCACAAGGCAACTGACTGATAGTTTTCTTAACCTCTTGCACACTGTGTGAAGTGTCCAACTCAATATCAGTTTCCACTTGAGGCAAGCGTTCTATCGCTTCATCGTTGATTGACGTTAGACGGTTGAGGAAATCATTTAAGTGTTCGCGCCATCAGTCCAGGATCTGAGCCTTTTCAGTAAGCAATGTTTTCCCATCGGCACCCAGGATGGGAGAGTACCTGGATGACTGGGGTCCGTAGAGATATTTAAGGGCATCGTACATGCTCTTTTAGTCGTTTCTGTCTGCATAGGCCTTAATTTCGTCTAGTGTACTGCTGAGGCAGGAGTCATGAACCGTCCTGAGCATACTGGCCAATCTGCAGGTCTTTCAGCTTGCTATTTAGGATCCCTGAGAGGATTTCGGCGATTTAGTTTTTTCAGTTCTGAGCTGTTTACTCTCTTTAGAGTCCTTTTCCATTGGGGACGTCTCTTGAGCTAGATGCGAAGATTGATTATGGACGAAATTTGCCTGTGGTCCGTATAACAATCAGCACCACACACGGCCTTCCTCACTCTACGTCCTTTTTGTCATTCGTCCTTGTGATGATGTAGTTGACGAGATGTGAATGCTTGGGATGCATCCATGATATCCAGTTACAGGTAGGTCGGTGGAACAAAATGTTGATGATAATCAGATCATTTGCGAAGCACATCTAGAGTAGCAGGAGCCCGATACTGTCGCACTTGCCTACGCCATCCGACGACTCTTAGCCACGTTTGGTGATCACTCCCCACTCTTGCGTTGAAGTCACCAAAAAATGCTGATCTTTTCAGATTTCGGGGTGGTTGAAATGAGAGAATCTATTACTTCATATAAGTTGTCTTTTACGTCATCTATGTTGGTCGTACATGGAACGTAGGATTAGTGGCGTTGTCCAAAAGAGTTCGAACATCATATGTGCCGGATATAGGCACCATCATCTTTACCTATGTTCTTGATGTTCGACAGGAAGGATGGGATCCCAGACCCATCGGGGTAAAATGGCCAGGGTGAGATAAATCGAGCTATGTTTAGTGCATCTCTTCTAGCCCCTACTTCTGGCAGAGTGATTCTAGAAAGATCTCGTCAGGTACTCATGGGGCTGCTGAGTTCCACTACTGCTTCTTTCCAGTAGAAAGCGACAATATGCCCTGTGCCGCCTCTGTGCAGGTTCGTGACTGAAGCTGTTATCCTCACTTGCTGTATCGTCTGTTACCTATCGTCACAGGACTTGGAGTTCTGCGTTTAAATTTGAAGCTGGGACTTGCTCTTGACTTCGATTAAAGTGAGGCAAAGTTGCGCAGTTTGTCATCCAGACTCTCTCGTTTTGCCCTATCTGGATGCAGTAAAATGACATGGTTGAGATGACTGGAGATAAGTCTGGATTCATTGGATGCTGGGCTCGGCTTTTCTGCCCGTTGACCCAGCTGGTGGTTTCCTCTGTGTAGTCTTCACATGCTTAGCTAGACAAGCCCTAATTAACTGAGGGTTTAAGACCAGATGACTACCCTTACGTGAATTAGCCCGCTGTAGAAGCGGTTTGCCGGTGTGTGGCTGCTGACGCATGCTAACAGGGTCTTGGAGCCACATGTGAGAGCTGAGTGCCAAGTGGGAAGAAAAGATTAATGAACTGTCCTGAGAAGGACACTGCATGTCGTCATGCAACAGAGGCTGCCACTTCCTCTGTGTGTGTGTGTGTGTGTGTGTGTGTGTCTGATAGAAGCCCCGTTAAGGAAAGTTCAGATACATTTATCTCTGTAATATTTCAACATATGTACGTTATAATTGATTCCCAGAGATAAAGCAATGATCAAAGATACTTTTTTGATTGTGATTTTTGAAAAAATATGAGTATAGGCACGCATAAAAACGCACATGTATTTATTTTATTCCAAATGCAATAATGCTTATTTCACTAAATTAATAAGTATTTACGTTCGCACTTACATAATAAATACCTTCTTACATCTATCAGACTTTCTTGAAATCTGACAGATCTTTTTTAAATAAAATTTAACATCTGTATAATATAAGTCGCTGACTGATATATTTATAAACGATGAATATGGGTCTTAGGTCAATCAATTATTGTGGTACTTAAGGTTCCGGAGAATGTTGAAATTATGCTTTGTATCGGGACAATGGCAGGTTTGGCAAGAAAATTGTCTGGTGGATGCCCTAATGTGGATTGTATTGATTTGAATAGCCGTATGCGTGGCGTAAAAAAACGTTTGCACTTGTCGAACCTTTGTCGCATGATACAATTGATAGATGTTTTTTCATGCGTTACATAGGTGTCGGCGATAAAGATCTTAATGTAAAACACTAGCGTACAAATAATACCCCAATCGATTTGTTTCTTCGGTAGTTCATGTTATGACAGACGTTACCACAAACTCTCTTCACACCTCTTTTGCTTCATAGTTTTAACAATGTAATACAAACATTTGAAATGTTTAGTTGCAACGGAGAGGTTTGAATTTAAGAACAGGTTTTTCTCCGGACATTATATCTATAGACTCGACTACAGTTTCACATCTTAGTTGCGTTGTAGTAAATTAAAATCAAGCATTATTTATTTACAATCATTCCAGTGATGTTTTTTTATGTGTGATGACGATAGTATTTTTTTAAGACATTGGTATAAATCCTTATTTTTACTTAATCTGTATTAATTGACCTAAATTAACAATATAATCCTCCTTCTAATCATTATCTTGATATTCTGACTTTCATAAATCTTAACTATTTTCAAGGTAGAATGCGTAATAAAGTTTTAAAACTTTTTATGTAAAGCGTTTTTGCCTGAATATTTGAAGTATCGAAATGTTTATTTAAGTAGAAATGTTATAAAAAAGTATCAAATGTTATGTTATAACAAAGTATTAAATATTTTAATGGGTGTCGGAAGAACAATGAGAAAAGAAATCATTTGTGTTTGTGAAAGACACAGAACATGAAAAATCATATATTACCAGAACTCTGATAAATCTTACGAAAATGGCGAATTAATTATTTCGCATTATTATATTCATTTTGCAAATTAGTATCAGCATCAGTTTATCCATTATGTGTATGTGCTCACTAGAAATATTCATCTTTTACGACCAGGTGGTCCCTTTAAACATGTGTCCCGTTTGGACAAGTGTGCTATATGAGCAAATATCAAGCAGAACGGACGAGACTCCTGGTTGGGAAACAATCCATAATTATGTTACCTTGAATTTCATCCCAAACCCAATATGCATGTTTTTCTTTTTTTTTTACTCTTTTTTTATGTACAAAGCATATTTCTCAAGGACCCTACACAAGCGGACAGAAATTCATGATGTCGCGTTTAATAATGCCGGGAATAATGTTGGATAACTAATCCATCATTGTAGTCATAAACATATTCCCTATGGCCATTACTACAAACCAGTTTAGAGCTTTCTTCCTGTCATACACTTTATCGCAGGAAAACGTACATTCTGTTGCATAGACCATTAACGTGGGTTAAACATAAAGAAATATAATTGTATTGAAACCTTCATAATGCTGATATAAAGAGTAGAGGGGAACTGTTTTGTTCCAACTTTGTCCTGAGTCCAATATAACGATTCCGGGTTATTTGGTGTGTGCCATTTATGAGTTTTTGAGAAATGTATGATATTAATCATACAAAAGTGTCCCCAAAACTCCAAGTAATTTAAATGTTTTGTCATAAATTTACACCTTAAAGATGCACAATTCATACTGTGCCATGAGAGCCATATTGTAACTTTCTGGGAATCAAAGGCGAATAAAATGGAATAGATGGGAGTACAAACGCTTTGCTAGATCTATCCAGTAAATTGTCGTGTCAAAAATGATGCCTTTTCACGACAAAAGTTCTAATTTAGATTATAATAGCACAAAATCAAAGAAATATACAGTCAACACATTTTATTGTTTTCCTCTATGCTAATATAGATTTTCAAACACAAGAAATCAGACAAAATTTAAAAAAAAAACAGAATGCTTTGGAAATATGTGATGTAAAAGTGATCCATTTAACTGAGCATCAAATTCAATGATGACTTGCATTACGCATTGTTTTGAATAGATTGATTAACATACGTCTATGTTCATGACGACACATTGACATTGTCGTCAGTCAAATCAGTATGTGGAAACTTTTATCTGATATGAAGAGGGAAATAAAAGTTGGAAAATGATCAATAAAACTCTATATCCAACCAGTGTAAAATGTGGGAAAATACAAATAACTGCATGAGACTAATATATATTTTGTTATTGAATATCTTAGTTGTTTCTAGTCATCTCGAAGGAATTTTCAGAGATTTTTGTTTGGTCTTTAAACCTTGAATGGATCCCAGCACAACCACATTATCTGAAACGACATATTTCACCCATAGTTTTATAGGTTTGTAAGAACACACGCCAATTTCAACGACACAGTTTTCCCTAATTTTAAAATTTATGTGGTAAATTAGGAAAATAATATTAACATTAGCTATTCTTGACGTTCAAAATCGGGCGCTATTTCTAATACTATGTGTATTGGTCGTTCACTTTATCACTTGGTATCAATACACATCGTAGTAGTTTTGTTTCAAATGGAGCTTACAGCAGATGGGTGGAGTCACACTTTTATGTTTGAGAGAAGATAAAATATATGTGGGCTGTGGTGTGATGCCATTAAATGAAAAGGGTATCATCTATCTAAAGCAAGTGTAACTTTCATAAAAGGAATGTCGTGCTACTGTAAAAATGACAAAGTTAAATTTTGATGGAAACCTAACATTTAAACTTTTTAATCTCAGTTTGGCCTGCGAAAGGAGTTTCTGGATACAAGGACATATTTTATCACACAATAAAGCAGATAATGTGATTGTATCGGCAAAAGGATACCGTTACAATAAGTCCACAAAAATGAGAAATGAGTTTTAAATATGCAATCATCCTACTCCAGGTTTGTTTAATTATTCACGTGTTATTCACCTCATGTTATTCACCTCAAGTCATTCACCTCATGTTATTCTCCTGAATAAGTCATGGTTTTTAACAATATTATATTGTTCCGGGATCTCCATTAACGCTTGAACAGCAAGTGCAGCCTCTGGGTTCCTTGCATCTTGTACAATTAAGTGAAAGTCTACAATTTGGAAGTTGTCGAATATGCGCTCAGGTAATTTTGTCGTCAAAATCCTTCATTATATACCAGGGTCCATCCCCCACTCCTACCATAATGATGGACAGCGGCCACTTTGAAGCCGCCACTATAGCTTCTTGGTTTGGTTTCTCGTCTGAGACCTGTCCGTCAGCTACAATCACTAGAATAAGTATATTTAATAGCAATGATATCTGGCCTCGACTTTGCTCCTAAGACTGAGGTATACATATATAATAATTCAACAGAAAAGAGTAAAATTTCTCATAAATCTTGTCTGCTTGGAAGGCGTGCTATAAATTGCTGAAATTTTGGCACGCATTTGTACAAATAAAATTGACAAGATAATAATCTAATTGAAAACCATTTAGCAGAAGAATAAAACAGTATTAGAAAGTTCTCACATGTCGTACGAAGAATAAGACCATTCATAAAAAATACGAGATATGAGTAGATGATCATGTTGCGGATAATGCTTAACAAAACAATAAAAACATATATAATATCACTACTACTACTACTACTACCACTACTGCAACTGCTACTACTCAGATACTACTTCTAGTACTACCGCTTCTACTACAAATGCATTTGAACGTCAACCGCTAGGTTCTGGTCACCATTCTTCTACGTCTTCTAATTATTATTATTATTATTATTATTATTATTATTAAAGATCCAGTGAAATCATGGTAAATGACGTAGACGATGGTGATAATTAATAATGATGATAATAATAATAATAATGACGGTCTAGTTATTCTATAAAATAGTATCACCCTCTGTCTTTCACTATCTTGATATACAAAATGCGATATACATTGGAAGGTGCTTTTGCAACAAATACATTGTATCCTAACTACGACCACCCAACAGTAATGATGGTATTATTTTTTTTAAAATTCTTCAGTATTTCAAAAGTTGCAATTAGTTTGATTTCAATATTTTTTTCGAGGAGACGATTTACAAATATATATTTGTGACTTCCATTTTAATACTCCTATGCTAAAATATATAAATGAACAATTGGAGATAAATATCAAATACTTTCAAATTATTAATGTATTGTTAAAGAATCTGCTACAGTTCTAACACTAGAATTTAAATGGTTGGAAGCTACCTTTTTCTTCTGTTGAACGATCTCCACCACCTTTTCTATGATTGGGACGAAATTAGCTGGTCCGCTTAATTGCATTGTAGGTGTTATTTTATTGTAGATATCCAACACCTCCTTAAACCCATCGCACTCACCCTAGAAGAAATATATATATATATATATATATATATATATATATATATATATATATATATATATATATATATATATTTGTTTTTTTTGTTTTTTCTTTGGAGACCTTTTTACCAATTAAACTATTCCCATTTCTCGAATTCCGCCTTATTATGGAATGTACAACCCAAAGTCACCCTTAGAACACCAGGCCAACCAGTCCTAACACTAACTTCTTAATGTTTAGCACCTAGCGAGGCAGCTGTTAGTACCATTTTTGTAAGTCTATGCCTTGACTAGGTCAGGGATCGAACCCACGACCTCCCGCATGCGAGGCGGACGCTCTAACCAATAGGCCACCGGAGAGGCGGTCATATGTATGGAATGGTTATTAATATATATATATATATATATATATATATATATATATATATATATATATATATATATATATATATATAGATAGACAGATAGATAGATAGATAGCATACCCTGTATGTTTTAAGCATATGTATGGAATGGTCATTAATATATATATATATATATATATATATATATATATATATATATATATATATATATGCTGTATATTTAATATTATGCACTGATTAAATGATGTGGGTACTATAAGATGGTCTAACATTCACCATAGACAGAAATTAACTGAACCCAAAAGTGAAAGATAAAGAAAGAAAGAATGTACACTTCATGCTAAACGAAACCAATTGAAGCCACATACATACAACTGATTTGGAAATCTGATGGCTGATGTGTTTCAATATCAGGTGCTCTCGCAAATAATCGCGAAATTAAATTAATCTACTTAATTAGGAGAAATAGATTTGTGTATGTAGGATGAAATAAGTATAAATCACACACACACACACACACCCACACGGAGTTTGTGTAAATGTATGAAGTGAGAAGTAGGTTCATTTTACCGTGCTCTTTCTAGCAGGTCACAACATTAAATTCAGAGAGAGAGAGAGAGTGAGAGAGAGAGAGCAAGAGAGAGAGAGAGAGAGAGAGATGTTGTAATTACTACTATGCGGTAGCTTAAAGTTAGATCGGAACCAAGTTTTAAGGAAGCCTATAACGGAATCAACTCCGAAGAAACAATATACGAAAGACCACATGCAATTCAAAAACTGAAAGGGAAAAGACAATAGACAACTGCTATAAAAATTAAGAAAAAACATGCTTATGTCACGTACCTCTTTCTTCAGTGGAAAGACGGAATGATCCTTGGTTGTTGCGTCACCAAAGCCAAACGCTGGTATTTTCCCGTCATCGTCAAACTTCTCGAGTGTTTCGCCAAGAATACATATCGTTGGAGAATAAAATTAAGAGTAGCTCTTCCATTTTGATTTAATAGGGTGTTTATGTAAAACTTTTCTCTGTGGAGAACTACATTAAGTCGAAATTTCTTTTCGTCACATTAAACATTACCAAAAATACAATCAACAATCTTAGATGTATTCATATTAATACCTTTTATTCTAGTATTCTGTGTCCAAGTGAACAAACCCGTGAATCAAATGGATAAAATCAGTCATGTTGAGCAATCCATGAATGCTTGGTGATATATCCGTTCTGTACGGATACAAACTATGGTTGGCCATAATGCATCCCATGCTATAAAAGTCGAACTATATCGGAGGAAAGCAGACAGATGTATGCAGTGTTTACATACAAAATTCGTCTACTGAAATGACATGCATATCTTTAGGACATTGTTTAATGTAAACATATTTACATAAGGCAAGGTTAACCTCTTAGTCAGCAGATTATAAGCAAACGAGTGTTCGTTTATGGAGAAAATCTGCCTCAGTGTTTTTAAGCGTTATACATAACATTCATTATATATTTAAAATCATAGTACCGCGACCTTGATAGCTAGCCCACATAAATCCGGATGATGACGAGAATCGATATAATATGATGATCATCGTGTGGCTAAATGTCCAGTCAATTTAATAAAATTACTCTATGTAGCTGAAAACCAAAGATACGTATTCATCTTTTGGATACCATCATCATCTCAACAAAATAAATTTAATTTTATTTCCATCCGCTGATGTGCAAAGGTTTTCAATTATATTTAAAGCGTGTATTTGCTTTCCCTGTATCACTACCACCATTCAGTTAATGTGCAACGAATGCTAGTACAATATAATATCAAATGATAGAAGTTCGGATATTTCTATAGTCAATGTTATATGGTGTACTTAACTACATATGTAATCTTAGAAATACATGCATTTACAGAGCATGTCTATTGTACAATGCAGTTTGATTCTGTTTGATCATCATCAAGACCATGGATTTAAACCTAAAGTAATATGTTGCAGAGAAAACGAAGTGGCACATATACACGTAAATACATCGTCCATTCTTCCACCCATCCATCCAATAATCCATCCGTCCATCCATCCATATCTGCATGCATTCGTACATACATACATACATACATATGCATACATACATACATACATACGTACGTACGTACGTACATACATAAATACATACGCGTCCTCGTGCATGTAATTATAATATGTGTTTTCTTCCAGTTTGTTCCAGTTTTAGAGTATTCCCCTCCCCCATTAACCCTACGTTGCAAACTTTCGTGCACACATACATACATACATGCATGCATACATACATACATACATACATACATACATACATACATACATACATATACTGTATGCACCGAGTACAGTGTTTCATGATGTTATTTTTCCTGTAACCTTTAATCCCTTTGAGTAAAATGAAAATTGTGTAGATTGACCGCGGTGACGCATACAATTCATGTTACTTATCTAATCGGAAAGAGCCTAGCTCTTTATGATAAAATTAATGTAGCGAATCCAGCGTTGAATTAGCCGTAAATGATCATTTGGCAAGGTGTTATGATACACAATAATGATTTAATGAAATTCATATGTCACTATTCCCAAAAGTCGTCGATATTTATGTATCTATCATGTTATTGCAACTTAACAAGTATTGTGAGAAAATTGCAGTCAATATGTTCAAAATAACATCAGTGTATAAGTATTATTATAGACGTTTCCCTGACATTAGCATTTTTGGTGATACACATTATGTACACAAGGCTATGAGACTTTTCTTTTGTTAAAGCTTTACAACGTATGTATAGTGGTGTTTCCGCCATCATGTTCTGAAATAATCCAATCCATATATTACACGTTTCATTGGTGTTTCATCCAATTATCCTTACCTTTTGTGTTCGAAATAATGATTGGCTAATAATTAGATATGTTTTAGCAGTATCCTGGCCAATACTAGTACATTGCTGCCTGGTGCGTCACTTTTGAGGTTATACCCCACCCGTCATCTGTGGAACACTGAGACTCCATCTGCCTGGTCCTGCAGAATGTAATAAGTGCGTTTATTCATTGAGTTTATGCCTTATTGATACAAAATATGATATGCTAGTGTGTGATATGCAAACAGCACAAATTTGTATTTTCGTATTTGTCATATGAACACAATAATTTCGTGTAAATTATATGAACTGCATGATTCCATAATTCATAACTTTATTTCTGCATTGGTTAATTAGCAACTTAAACTCGTTTTGCTGCTAAAGTAGTTACATTCAAAAGCTGCAAGCGCACAATGTTTCAGTGCTTCATTGCATTGATAAGTATGGAAATGTTCCCTTTGTAGAGTAGACTGTTTACTGACTATGAAGAAATAAATGCAGATAATTTTTTCAAACAAACTGCTAAATGGTTTTATGATTTATTTTCAGTACCAGCTAACAAAAGGCAAATGAGAAATAATAAATATTAAAAGCGAATTATATGGTAACAAAATAAAATAAACTCATAGCAGATATTCGATGAAGAATTGTGATATAACTTTGCAAATATTGTGACAAAGTTTCGAACAGCAACAAAAAAAAAAAAAAACAAAAAAAAAAAACAACAAAAAACGCTCAAAACAGTATATTTTAATTCATTTGCGTTGTATTATTTCTTTAAGTTGTCAATTGTTAGGCATTGTATTAGTAGAAAATATCCACGTGATGTGATATGTATATCCAGATGTCATACGTTTGAGTCCGAGGAGACGTTACATCGTGGTCCCTCATGAAACTAATCCTGAATGAATAAAGTATGTATTCCAGATTGAAGTTCTGTATTCTATCCATTAACGCTATGATTAATGCTATTCTTATTAATATTCTTGTCATACAACAACTTCAGATCTGTTAAAGCGGTACACTATTTATATTATGGTTTAATCCTATTTTTCTAATTACCAGTATTCTATGATTTTTGTCAACATATAACCAATGTCTTTATGATTAGAATAGTGATACATACACATTTGTAGAGTCACAATTGTATGTCTGATGAAAATACAAGAGGTGTGGATTGCGACATGATACCTGGATGAAAGATGATATGTATATCGAAATGTATTAGCGTTGAGTTTTTGGAGAGGTTGAATCGTTGTAGAGTCACAGCTGTCTTTTGCAGAGAAGATATAGGACTGTGATCTGGTAACGTAAAATGAAAAGGGTATCGCTAAAATAAGCCAAGCGTCATTAACCTGTATAATGCACTACTGTGAAAATGCCAAAGTTAAATCTTAATAACAAAAATAAAATATTTAAGTTATAATACTCTCATCGCCCTAAGAAGGACTTATTGTGATACATTTGCAGATTTTATTTCACTTTTTTTCACAATATCATTTCAATCGAATTGTATTTTATCGGCAAAGGGTGGCCATCACGATAAATGCATAAAAATGGAAATCATTGTTTAAGCATTCGATCCTCCAGCTGAAAGCTTGTTTAACGATTTAAAAGCTATTCAGCCTTTAATCAAGAGGCTGTGGTCTTTGTTAATGTTGTATTGCTCCGCCATCTTCATTATACGGGCAGCCGAATTTTGCCATGATCTTCCAAAGTCCATCTCTGCTAAATGTGTCGAACGCCTTGGTCAGATCAACAAAGGCTGTGAAAAGGTCTCTGAGTTGCTCCTGGCCTTTCGCCTGGAGTTGTCGTGCAGCGAATATCATGTAGGCTTTCTCACAGCATGCGCAGAAACCACATTTGCTTTCTGGAAGTAAACCCTTCTCTAGATGGTGAATGAGACGGTTTAGGAGGACGCCAGAAAGTGTCTTCCTATTTTATGGGACCAGTTCTTCATTCCATATTGCACGGAAGCGGTCTTTGAACTTCTGCAGCAGTACGAGTCTCCAGATTTGTACGTATCGGCAGGTATGGCATCTGATCCTGGTGTGTTTCCAAAGGGCAACTGACTGATGGTTTTCTTAACCTCTTGCACACTGTGGGAAGTGCCCAGCTCAACATCAGTTTCCACTTGAGGCAAGCGTTCTATCGCTTCGTCGTTAATTGACGTTAGACGGTCGAGGAAATCATTGAAGTGTTCGCGCCATCGGTCCAGGATCTGAGCCTTTTCAGTAAGCAATGTTTTCCCATCGGCACCCAGGATGGGAGAGTACCTGGATGACTGGGGTCCGTAGAGATATTTCAGGGCATCGTACATGCTCTTTTAGTCGTTTCTGTCTGCATAGGCCTTAATTTCGTCTAGTGTACTGCTGAGGCAGGAGTCATGCATCTCGCGATGTTTCGCCTGAACCGCCCTGAGCATACTGGCCAATCTGCAGGTCTTTCAGGTCGCTATTTAGGATCCTTGAGAGGACTTCGGCGGTTCAGTTTTTTTCCGTTCTGAGTTGTTTAGTCTCTTTAGAGTGCTTTTCCTTGGGGACGTCTCTTGAGCTAGATGCGAAGATTGATTATGGACAAAATTTGCCTGTGGTCCGTATAACAATCAGCACCACACATGGCCTTCGTCACTCTACGTCCTTTTTGTCATTCGTCCTTGTGATGATGTAGTTGACGAGATGTGAATGCTTGGGATGCATCCATGATGTCCAGTTACAGGTAGGTCGGTGGAACAAAATGTTGATGATGACCAGATCATTTGCGACGCACATCTTGAGTAGCAGGAGCCCGATACTGTCGCACTTGCCTACGCCATCCGATGACTCTTTCCCAGGTTTGGTGGTCAATCTCCACTCTTGCGTTGAAGTCACCAAAAAATGCTGATCTTTTCCGATTTCGGGGTGTTTGAAATGAGAGAATCTATTACTTCATATAAGTTGTCTTTTACGTCATCTATGTTGGTCGTACATGGAACGTTGGATTAGTGGCGTTGTCCAGAAGAGTTCGAACATCATATGTGCCGGATATAGGCACCATCATCTTTACCTATGTTCATGATGTTCGACAGCTAGGATGGGATCCCAGACCCATCGGGGAAAAATGGCCAGGGTGAGATAAATCGAGCTATGTTTAGTGCACCTCTTCTAGCCCCTACTTCTTGCAGAGTGATTCTAGAAAGATCTCGTCAGGTACTCAAGGGGCTGCTAAGTTCCACTACTGCTTCGTTCCAGTAGAAAGCGACAATATGCCCTGTGCCGCCTCTGTGCAGGTTCGTGACTGAAGCTGTTATCCTCACTTGCTGTATCGTCCGTTACCTATCGTCACAGGACTTGGAGTTCTGCGTTTAAATTTGAAGTTGGGACTTGCTCTTGACTTCGATTAAAGTGAGGCAAAGTTGCGCAGTTTGTCATCCAGACTCTCTCGTTTTGCCCTATCTGGATGCAGTAAAATGACATGGTTGAGATGACTGGAGATAGGTCTGGATTCATTGGATGCTGGGCTCGGCTTTTCTGCCCGTTGACCCAGCTGGTGGTTTCCTCTGTGTAGTCTTCACATGCTTAGCTAGACAAGCCCTAATTAACTGAGGGTTTAAGACCAGATGACTACCCTTACGTGAATTAGCCCGCTGTAGAAGCGGTTTGCCGGTGTGTGGCTGCTGACGCATGCTAACAGCGTCTTGGAGCCACATGTGAGAGCTGAGTGCCAAGTGGGAACAAAAGATTAATGAACTGTCCTGAGAAGGACACTGCATGTCGTCATGCAACAGAGGCTGCCACTTCCTCTGTGTGTGTGTGTGTGTGTGTGTGTGTGTGTCTGATAGAAGACCCGTTAAGGAAAGTTCAGATACATTTATCTCTGTAATATTTCAACATATATACGTGATAATTGATTCCCAGAGATAAAACAATGATCAAAGATACTTTTTTGATTGAGATTTTTGATAAAATATGAGTATAGGCACGCATAAAAACGCACATGTATTTATTTTATTCCAAATGCAATAATGCTTATTTCAATAAATTAATAAGTATTTACATTCGCACTTGCATAATAAATACCTTCTTACATCTATCAGACTTTCTTGAAATCTGACAGATCTTTTTAAATAAAATTTAACATCTGTATAATATAAGTCGCTGATTGATATATTTATAAACGATGAATATGGGTCTTAGGTCAATCAATTATTGTGGTACTTAAGGTTCCGGAGAATGTTGAAATTATGCTTTGTATCGGGACAATGGCAGGTTTGGCAAGAAAATTATCTGGTGAATGCCCTAATGTTGATTGCATTGATTTGAATAGCCGTATGCGTGGCGTAAAAAACTTTTGCACTTGTCGAACCTTTGTCGCATGATACAATTGATAGATGTTTTTTCATGTGTTACATAGGTGTCGGCGATAAAGATCTTAATGTTAGACACTAGCGTACAAATAATACCCCAATCGATTTGGTTCGTCGGTAGTTCATGTTATGACAGACGTTACCACAAACTCTCTTCACACCTCTTTTGCTTCATAGTTTTAACAATGTAATACAAACATTTGAAATGTTTAGCTGCAACGGAGAGGTTTGAATTTAAGGACAGGTTTTTCTCCGGACATTATATCTATAGACTCGACTACAGTTTCACATCTTAGTTGCGTTGTAGTAAATTAAAATCATGCATTATTTATTTACAATCATTTCAGTGATGTCCTTTTATGTGTGATGACGATAGTCTTTTTTTAAGACATTGGTATAAATCCTTATTTTTACTTAATCTGTATTAATTGACATAAATTAACAATATAATCCTCCTTCTAATCATTATCTTGATATTCTGACTTTCATAAATCTTAACTATTTTCAAGGTAGAATGCGTAATAAAGTTTTAAAACCTATTATGTAAAGCGTTTTTGCCTGAATATTTGAAGTATCGAAATGTTTATTTAAGTAGAAATGTTATAAAATAAAAGTATTAAATGTTATGTTATAACAAAGTATTAACTATTTTAATGGGTGTCGGAAGAACAATGAGAAAAGAAGTCATTTGTGTTTGTGAAAGACACAGAACATGAAAAATTATATATTACTAGAACTCTGATAAAAATTACGAAAATGGCGAATTAATTATATCCGTTTTGCAAATTAGTATCAGCATCAGTTTATCCATTATGAGTATGTGCTCACTAGAAATATTCATCTTTTACGACCAGGTGGTCCCTTTAAACATCTGTCCCAGTTGGACAAGTGTGCTATATGAGCAAATATCAAGCAGAACGGACGAGACTCCTGGTTGGGAAACAATCCATAATTATGTTACCTTGAATTTCATCCCAAACCCAATATGCATGTTTTTCTTTATTTTACTCTTTTTTTATGTACAAAGCATATTTCTCAAGGACCCTATACAAGCGGACAGAAATTCATGATGTCGCGTTTAATAATGCCGGGAATAATGTTGGATAACTAATCTATCATTGTAGTCATAAACATATTCCCTATGGCCATTACTACAAACCAGTTTAGAGCTTTCTTCCTGTTATACACTTTATCGCAGGAAAACGTACATTCTGTTGCATAGACCATTAACGTGGGTTAAACATAAAGAAATATAATTGTATTGAAACCTTCATAATGCTGATATAAAGAGTAGAGGGGAACTGTTTTGTTCCAACTTTGTCCTGAGTCCAATATAACGATTCCGGGTTATTTGGTGTGTGCCATTTATGAGTTTTTGAGAAATGTATGATATTAATCATACAAAAGTGTCCCCAAAACTCAAAGTAATTTAAATGTTTTGTCATAAATTTACACCTTAAAGATGCACAATTCATACTGTGCCATGAGAGCCATATTGTAACTTTCTGGGAATCAAAGGCGAATAAAATGGAATAGATGGGAGTACAAACGCTTTGCTAGATCTATCCAGTAAATTGTCGTGTCAAAAATGGTGCCTTTTCAACACAAAAGTTCTAATTTAGATTATAATAGCACAAAATCAAAGAAATATACAGTCAACACATTTTATTGTTTTCCTCTATGCTAATATACATTTTCAAACACAAGAAATCAGACAAAATTTAAAAAAAAAAAACAGAATGCTTTGGAAATATGTGATTTAAAAGTGATCCATTTAACTGAGCATCAAATTCAATGATGACTTGCATTACGTATTGTTTTGAATAGATTGATTAACATACGTCTATGTTCATGACGACACATTGACATTGTCGTCAGTCAAATCAGTATGTGGAAACTTTTATCTGATATGAAGGGGGAAATAAAAGTTGGAAAATGATCAATAAAACTCTATACCCAGCCAGTGTAAAATGTGGGAAAATACAAATAACTGCATGAGACTAATATATATTTTGTTATTGAATATCTTAGTTGTTTCTAGTCATCTCGAAGGAATTTTCAGAGATTTTTGTTTGGTCTTTAAACCTTGAATGGATCCCAGCACAACCACATTATCTGAAACGACATATTTCACCCATAGTTTTATAGGTTTGTAAGAACACACGCCAATTTCAACGACACAGTTTTCCCTAATTTTAAAATTTATGTGGTAAATTAGGAAAATAATATTAACATTAGCTATTCTTGCCGTTCAAAATCGGGCGCTATTTTTAATACTATGTGTATTGGTCGTTCACTTTATCACTTGGTATCAATACACATCGTAGTAGTTTTGTTTCAAATGGAGCTTACAACAGATGGGTGGAGTCACACTTTTATGTTTGAGAGAAGATAAAATATATGTGGGCTGTGGTGTGATGCCATTAAATGAAAAGGGTATCATTTATCTAAAGCAAGTGTAGCTTTCATAAAACGAATGTCGTGCTACTGTAAAAATGACAAAGTTAAATTTTGATGGAAACCTAATATTTAAACTTTTTAATCTCAGTTTGGCCTGCGAAAGGAGTTTCTGGATACAAGGACATATTTTATCACACAATAAAGCAGATAATGTGATTGTATCGGCAAAAGAATACCGTTACAATAAGTCCACAAAAATGAGAAATGAGTTTTAAATATGCAATCATCCTACTCCAGGTTTGTTTAATTATTCACGTGTTATTCACCTCATCTTATTCACCTCATGTTATTCACCTCAATAAGTCATGGTTTTTAACAATATTATATTGTTCCGGAATCTCCATTAACGCTTGAACAGCAAGTGCAGCCTCTGGGTTCCTTGCATCTTTTACAGTTTTGTGAAAGTCTACAAATTGGAAGTTGTCGAATATGCGCTCAGGTAATTTGTCGTCAAAATCCTTCATTATATACCAGGGTCCATCCCCCACTCCTACCATAATGATGGACAGCGGCCACTTTGAAGCCGCCACTATAGCTTCTTGGTTTGGTTTCTCGTCTGAGACCTGTCCGTCAGCTACAATCACTAGAATGTGATACTAGAAATGTAAACGAATAAGTATATTTAATAACAATGATATCTGGCCTCGACTTTGCTCCTAAGACTGAGGTATACATATATGAAGATTCAACAGAAAAGAGTAAAATTTCTCATAAAACTTGTCTGCTTGGAAGGCGTGCTATAAATTGCTGGAATTTTGGCACGCATTTGTACAAATAAAATTGACAAGATAATAATCTAATTGAAAACCATTTAGCAGAAGAATAAAATAGTATTAGAAACTTCTCACATGTCGTACGAAGAATAAGACCATTCATAAAAAATACGAAATATGAGTAGCATGATGGTGTTGCGGATAATGCTCAATAAAACAATAAAAACATATATAGTATCACTACTACTACTACTACTGCAACTGCTACTACTCAGATACTACTTCTAGTACTACCGCTTCTACTACAAATGCATTTGAACGTCAACCGCTAGGTTCTGGTCACCATTCTTCTACGTCTTCTAATTATTATTATTATTATCATTATTATTATTATTAAAGATCCAGTGAAATCATGGTAAATGACGTAGACGAAGGTGATAATTAATAATAATGATGATAATAATAATAATAATGACGGTCTAGTTATTCTATAAAATAGTATCACCCTCTGTCTTTCACTGTCTTGATATACAAAATGTGATATAAATTGGAAGGTGCTTTTGCAACAAATACATTGAATCCTAACTACGACCACCCAACAGTAATGATGGTATTATTTTTATAAAATTCTTCAGTATTTCAAAAGTTGCAATTAGTTTGATTTAAATATTTATTTCGAGGAGACTATTTACACACCCATACAAATGTATATTTGTGACTTCCATTTTAATACTCCTATGCTAAAATATATAAATGAACAATTGGAGATAAATATCAAATACTTTCAAATTATTACTGTATTGTTGAAGAATCTGCTACAGTTCTAACACTAGAATTTAAATGGTTGGAAGCTACCTTTTTCTTCTGTTGAACGATCTCCACCGCCTTTTCTATGATTGGGACGAAATTAGTTGGTCCGCTTAATTGCATTGTAGGTGTTATTTTATTGTAGATATCCAACACCTCCTTAAACCCATCGCACTCACCCTAGAAGAAATATATATATTTATTTTTTGAGACCTTTTTACCAATTAAACTATTCCCATTTCTCGAATTCCGCCTTATCATGGAATGTACAACCCAAACTCACCCTTAGAACAAATCAAACAAAACTCGACAACAAATGTCGCAGTATTTAGCATAAAGTGTCATACCCTCTATGCTCCAAGGATATGTATCTCCCTTACACTATCATAAATATATTTATGTAGCATGCCCTGTATGTTTTAAACATATATATATATATATATATATATATATATATATATATATATATATATATATATATATGTATGGATGTGATGTGATGTGATTTGGATTTCTAACGTAGCTTTAATAATGTTTCAGTCATATCGCTACGATGTCTGCAATGTGGCAGTTTATAGTGATGTCTAGCACTGAGGCATCATGACACAGACATGTAGCATGATGTCCCACCCAGTCACATTATTCTGACACCAGGCCAACCAGTCCTAACACTAACCTCTTAATGCTTAGCACCAAGCGAGGCAGCTGTTAGTACCATTTTTGTAAGTCTTTGGTCTGACTAGGTCGGGGATGGAACCCACGACCTCCCGCATCCGAGGCGGACGCTCTAACCAATAGGCCACTGGGGCGGTCATATGTATGGAATGGTTATTAATATATATATATATATATATATATATATATATATATATATATATATATATATATATATATATGCAGTATACAATGTATGTTTTAAACATATGTATGGAATGGTCATTAATAAATAAATAAATAAATAAATAAATATATATATATATATATATATATATATATATATATATATATATATATATATATATGCTGTATATTTAATATTATGCACTGATTAAATGATGTGGGTACTATAAGATGGTCTAACATTCACCATAGACAGAAATTAACTGAACCCAAAAGTGAAAGATAAAGAATGAAAGACTGTACACTTGATGCTAAACGAAACCAATTGAAACCACATACATACAACTGATTTGGAAATGTGATGGCTGATGTGTTTCAATATCAGGTGCTCTCGCAAATATTCGCGAAATTAAATTAATCTACTGAAGTAGGAGAAATAGATTTGTGTATGTAGGATGAAATCAGTATAAATCACACACACACACACACACGCGGAGTTTGTGTAAATGTATGAGGTAAGAAGTAGGTTCATTTTACCGTGCTCTTTCTAGCAGGTCACAACATTAAATTCAGAGAGAGAGAGAGAGAGACAGAGACAGAGACAGAGAGAGATGTTGTAATTATTACTATGCGGTAGTTTAAAGTTAGAACGGAACCAAGTTTTAAGGAAGCCTATAACGGAATCAACTCCGAAGAAAAAATATACGAAAGGCCACATGCAATTCAAAAACTGAAAGGGAAAAGACAATAGACAACTGCTATAAAACTTAAGAAAAAACGTGCACATGTCACGTACCTCTTTCTTCAGTGGAAAGACGGAATGATCCTTGGTTGTTGCGTCACCAAAGCCAAACGCTGGTATTTTCCCGTCATCGTCAAACTTCTCGAGTGTTTCGCCAAGAATACATATCGTCTGGAGAATAAAATTAAGAGTAGCTCTTCCATTTTGATTTAATAGGGTGTTTATATAAAACTTTTCTCTGCGGAGAACTACATTAAGTCGAAACGTCTTTTCGCTACATTAAACATTACCAAAAATACAATCAACAATCTAAGATGTATTCATATTAATACCTTTTTTTCTAGTATTCTATGTCCAAGTGAACAAACCCGTGAATCAAATGGATAAAATCAGTCATGTTGAGCAATCCATGAATGCTTGGTTATATATCTTTTCTGTACGGACACAAACTATGGTTGGCCATAATGTATCCCATGCTATAAAAGTCGAACTATATCGGAGGAAAGCAAACAGATGTATGCAGTGTTTTTACAAAAAATTTCTTCAACTGAAATGACATGCATGTCTTTAGGACATTGTTTAATGTAAACATATTTACGTAAGGCAAGGTTAACCTCTTAGCAGATTATAAGCAAGCGAGTATTCATGTATGGAGAAAATCTGCCTCAGTGTTTTTAAGCGTTATACATAACATTCATTATATATTTAAAATCATAGTACCGCGATCTTGATAGCTAGCCCACACAAACCCGGATGATGACGAGAATCTATATAATATGATGATCGTTGTGTGGCTAAATGTCCAGTCAATTTAATAAAATTACTCTATGTAGCTGAAAACCAAAGATACGTATTCATCTTTTGGATACCATCATCATCTCAACAAAATAAATTTAATTTTATTTCCATCCGCTGATGTGCTAAGGTTTTCAATTATATTTAAAGCGTGTATTTGCTTTCCCTGTACCGCTACCACCATTCAGTCAATGTGCAACGAATGCTAGTACAATATAATATCAAATGATAGAAGTTTGGATATTTCTATAGTCAATGTTATATGGTGTACTTAACTACATATGTAATCTTAGAAATACGTGCATTCACATAGCATGTCTATTGTACAATGCAATTTGATTCTGTTTGATCATCATCAAGACCATGGATTTAAACCTAAAGTAATATGTTGCAGAGAAAACGAAGTGGCACATATACACGTAAATACATCGTCCATTCATCCACCCATCCATCCAATAATCCATCCGTCCATCCATCCATATCTGCATGCATTCGTGCATACATACATACATATGCATACATGCATGCGTATACATGCATACATACATACATGCATACATACATGCATGCATGCATGCATGCATGCATACATACATACATACATACATACATACATACATACATACATACATACATACATCTCATTATCAACATTACCCGCTGGTAGGGATTCTTTTCCGGTCCGTTTGTGTCGTGTAGGGATCTACCAGCAAATGTTTCCTGACCTTGAGTGCTGTTACTCAGTGTATAATCAATACCTAGAAGGGGTAGAAAGCGAAACTTTAACCAAAAAAAGATCACAAAATGCTGTCTCGTGGTATAATGGTATGTACGCAAAACAAGTTAAAGTAAGAAGATTAAGGTCTATCATCGAAACACGTCAGTGTTATGAGTCAGTCTCTGATTTACATTGGAATGTATTAAAATCAAGGACCATTTAAATAGGAAACAACAAATGGTCAGAAGAAAAAATATTAACAGGCTTTGAGTTCGTTGTGTCTGCTTCTTCCTTTGGCATTTTAGGAACAGAAATCTTTTTAAACCCGGACGATATCCTATATTTAAATTATGTGATACATTAAATAAAGCTAATAATAGTGCTGGTTTGTTTTATGAGGAGATCTCTGGCAATCAGGATGATCATTTTGCCAAAATCCATTGAATAAATTTCGGCAGCGTCTAGTTCTCCTTTTATATCTTGAAGATGATTTGAATGAAATCGCTTTTAAATGTACTTGTTGCGGTAAAACCAGAACGGTTAAGAGAGATACAATTATAGCCGCATATACAGATAGTGTTTTAGACATGGTGCATGTTCGCACATTTAGTCAATACAGGCAGATCATTTGGATTCAACGCTTTATTAAAATTGTATATGGACGTCGGTATAATACTGTTGCAAAACAAAAGAAAACATGCGTAGATAAAATTAACAGAGAATAGTAAATGTATTAGTAGTAAATTTTGGCAAAATGGTATCCTTGCATTAACAAGATTGAAAAATTGAACCGTCGTTATTTGGAAGAGTACTTTTCTCAGGATATTCTGAATTTTGTCAATATATATAATTTTCATTCTTGTGCGAAATGGCGGCCGAACTAAATAATGTGTCAAAAATGTTTTTGATCATCAGGGGTTATTATGAATGTTTGAAGTGTTACATTTCAGAAGGGTGGAACTAATAATTGCATTGAACACTTTTGACTAATTCAAAGAAAGGTGGTCACTGAAAAAGACATAAACAATTATGTTAACAATGGACAAGGTCTCACTAAGGTAATTTCAGGAAAATGTTTACTCTTAGCAAACAAAACCTTGAAATATGTATATAAATATTTGGTGAATAGTACAAGAAATAAACCGAATGGAAACACGAGACATTGAAAATCGAATTTTGAAATGAGCATCCAAAGACCTCCACGGCTTAATGTGACAAACTGCCTTATGTTGTCGATTATTAATGCCACATACATGCTGGAGTTCTGTTCCTAGCGTTTCTTCTGGAAGAGACGAGATGTAAACACAATGTAAGTAGTTCCTTGATCTTTGCTGAAACACTACAGACTCTGAGGGTTGTTATGTATATTTGATTTAATTATATCTGATTTACTATATTTTTATTTCAATTTAATTGTTTGTCCGTTTTAAAAACATTAATTTTCATTACATGATCTTGTAATGTAAATTTATTCCCTAGAAATGATACTTTTTTCAGAAAATAGTTTGACCTTGACTATTAGTTTATAAACACCAGGTGTTTATCTAAATCCTGACCTTGTTTCGAAATTTGTGGCAATCACGTAAACAAGTTCTATCTTTATTTTAAAATGATTGGTTGTTGTCGAGGTCATGATGGGACTTCGTGTTTAAAATGTAAACAATTTGTTTTATTTTTTATTACTTAGAGTAAACTGATTGGTTTTCGTCAGGGTCACACTGGGTAGACGTGATGTCTAACAAGTACTTATTTTCTATAACCTTTGAGAAGATGATCACGTGTTTACATTTTACAAGACCATATAACCTCTGTTTTGGAAAATTATTCTCAGCAGAAGCTGGGCTGTTAAAGTGAAAGTTGTTTGATGTGCTGTTTCAAGTTATTTCAAATTACTTGGATTCAAAAAGGATTAATTCTGTTATTTTTCTGAAAAATACGTGTGCTTATGTAAAAATGTTCAACAAGGACAGTTTTTTTTTTAATAAAAATTTATTCAGCCATCAGAAACCAGATGGATAATTATTGTTTCTATAAAGAACTGTAGACTTCAACACTACAGATTTCGCCATACATCATCAACTTCCATCTTATATTCTTCGTCGGGATTTGAACATCAAATCAGTAGAACATTTTGTTATTAGGACTACTAAAATCCTGTTCTTGGATTATTCTTGGATTAGTTTTGGATTCGATTCCATAAAACCGTAAGTTCATATTTTTTTCTTCATTTTGACAGAATTTTCTAGGGAAATAAATTTTTGTATTTTTCAAAGCTTGTTGTTTTCACTATTTCTTGTGTTACTGTTTGTTCGAGCCTAAACACGTGACATAAGAGGGTAGATCCCATAACATATGTGATGCATAATGCAACTCAAGAGATCACTGGCGATTATTTTGCCGACTATTCACAGTAAGGCGATGCCCGGCTGATTGTTGCATGATTGCACATTACCTTTATGCTTGTAGAAGAGGACAATAACTGCATCATTTGACTACGGAGATTTAGTTTATGTGCCATGTGCGAGCCTCCCGAGTTAATGTGAGCAACCGGAGGGGGGGGGGAATCAGCAAATGCCTCCTCATTGATTATTAACTGTGATTTTAAGTTCTTTTGCACATATATGGAACATATTTGCTTATTCAGTGAGAATTATGGTACCCAGATCACGCATTATTGATGTTCCTAATGACTGACCCATATAATGTCTTCAATGCATCATGAATGTTCTCAATATAATTCCTGTCCTGTGATACATAACATACTGACGTATCAAACATAATAAACTGTAGAGACTAAAGGAATACTGTACCGAATATGTGATATATATAATTTAATTGTTTGTAAGTTTTAAAATCTTTTTATTTTTTTTAATTTCATTAAATGTCTATGTAATGTAATTTTGTTTACTAGGAATTTTATATTTTCCAGAAAATTAAGTTAGACCTGAATCTTTTCAATAATATTTAATAATAGAAACACTGTTTTTATTTTAGACTTAGTTCCTGACCTTGATTAGGGGTCGAGTAAACAACTTATCTTTCTTTCTGTGTGTGAATGGTTTTGGTAAAATCGAGGCTGTACTGTGCTGCATGCCCTTGGACTTGAAGATATTTTCTAAATCTTTCCACAATGTGATCACGTGACCCTAATCCGGGAATCAACTTTGCGTCTCGAGTTACTGTACAATCTTTGTTTATAGAGACATTTATTGAGTTGGGGGTTTTCCTTTACACTGGAAAGTGTTAGTTTGTGACCAGTTTTTGAATTACATTCGAATTTTTATTTGAATCATTTTGATTCTAAAAGATTAAATCTTTATCCTGGAAATATTTAAGTGCTCACACAGAATTCTTCAAGAAAGACATTAATTTTAATTTTATTCGAAGATTCAAACACCGGAATATTATTGACTGTGGAATAAAAGAACTGTAGACACAAGCACAACGCCATCCATTTTGGATGCTTTGTCGGAACGTGAACTTGAATTCATTAGAACATTTCATTATTAGGACTTCTACAATTTAATTCGTCGATTATTTTTTAATTATATTTGGATTTGATTCTTAAACCGTAAGTTCTTATTTTTTATGTTTACAGAGTTCGTCCAGGGAAATAAATTATTTGTTAAATTTTTCAAAGCTTGATGTTTTCACTCTTTCTTTTGTTACTGTTTATTCGATTCTAAACACGTAACATTAGAATTTGGTTGCTCGTCCTCAATTTTTGAATTTTGACTAACATATTTCAGAAAAATTTGTTTTTTGAAATTTTAATTCCCTTAGTTTTTTAAATCTTTAATTAAAAAGGCAAGCTTTTTCTAAAATGTCAAGAAAAGTGGAGACCTGTTTTTCAAAACCTACCCAAGACCAATTAGACCTTTTAAAAAAAGATCAATTATTCATCTTGCCAGAAAATATAATCTTTCTGAGGTAAAGCTTCCTTAACGAAGCAAGAAATAAAAACTATTGTGGTCCAGTACTGTCTAGAAAAGAATATTTTGGATAAAAGTGCTTTGGTTTCGATCAGTAAAGTCTTTATCAGACTCTGACATAAAAGTAAAGGAATTAAAATTAAAATACAAGATGGAATTGGAGTTAAGGAAGCTGGAACTTCATTAAGATTAAATAGAAACAAAAGCACAAATGCAGCTGCAACAAAAACAAATGCATTTACAAGCGGAAGAAAGAGAGAAAGAAAAACAAAAGCAGTTACAAAATAAAAAATACAGGTAAAGAAAGAGCAAATGTATTTTTGCAATTGGAGAAGGAAAAAGAACAAATACAAAAGGAAAAAAGAGAAAAAAGAGAGAGATGCAAATGCAAATGCAAAGAGAGAAGGAAGAGAAGGAATATCAATGTAGAATAAAAGAAATAAAGCTGGCAAGTGGAAAACATATTCCCACTTCAAATACAAATTTGTTTCAATGCTGCAAAGAATACTAGGTTAGTGACCCCATTTAATGAAAAAGATGTAGACAAATAGTTTCCTTATTTTGAAAAAATTGCTGAGAGTTTGACGTGGACAAGAAAGTACTGCAATAATTTATAAAAAACATAAAAAGATCATGAGATATCCTATTGCTTCAAAGGTCCATTAGTGAAACTGAAGCCATTGAAGTGCCTGTCTGCTATTTCATTAAAAATGGAATTCGTATGCAAAAATGGAGACCTCCCGTGGTATCTGCTGGTGTGGAGTGGTCAGTGAACTGTCAAATTGTAGTTCCAAACCTTACAGACAAGAAATACTTAGTCTGGCCCATGAAACTCCTTTGGCTGGTCATTTAGGGATTAATAAGATTTATCACAAGATCTTGACTCACTTTCATTTGCCAGAAATCGAAAGTGATGTTGGTAAATACTGTAGATCTTGTCATACTTTTCAAATGGTAGAAAAACCCAATCAGAAGATACCTAAAGCTCATCTACACCCTATTCCAGCCTTTGTCGAACCATTTAGTAGAATTACGGTAGATTTTGTTGGTCACTTACCTAAGACCAAGTCAGGTAACCAATGCCTGTTGACCTTTACGTATGCGTCAACAAGGTTACCAGAAGCAATTCATTTGAGGAATAATAAATCTAAAACAATAGTAAAAGCTTTGATAAAAATTTTTTTTTTTCAATTTGTCCTCTCCAAATCTGTACAGTCTGATCAAGGTTGAACTTTCATGCCTGGAATGTTCCAGCAATTTATGTACAAATTCGGCATCCAACAATTCAAATCTTCTGCCTTACACCCTGAGAGCCAAGGGGTATTAGAACTTTTTCGTCAGACTTTGAGATATATGATTAAATCATTTTCTTTTGATACGGGTGAAGATTGGGATGAAGGCATTCATTTATTATTGTTTGCTGGTAGGGAATCAGTTCAAGAATCTTTAGGCTTCAGTCCGTTTGAACTGGTTTTTGGAGAGACTATGCGCGGACCATTGAAGTTGTTTCTAATGAGATACTGGTTTTACGTTTCTTGATTAAGTTTCCAATTTTATGTGTAAGTTGTCAAAGGCTTGTTAGGTCGCAAGAGCAAATCTACACTCTACTGAATCCAAAATGAAGTCAAGATATGAGAAAAACTCAAAGGAAAGGAGTTTTAAGCCTGGTGATAGACATCAATTTTAATTTTATTTGAAAATTCAAACAACTGAATATTATTGACTGTGGAATAAAAAGAACTATAGAGAACTGCACAATACTGACTACAATATACGTCATCGCCCTTGATTTTGGATTCTTCGCCGGGAATGGAACTTGAATTCATTAGAACATTTCTTTATTAGAATTTCTAAAATTTAATTCGTGGATTATTCTTGAATTTATTTTGGATTTGATTATTAAAAATGTAAGTTCGTATTTTTTCATTTTTACAGAGTTTATCCTGGGAAATAAATCATTTGTTAAATCTTTCAAAGCTTGTTGTTTTCACTCTTTCTTTTGTTACTGTTTATTCGAGCCTAAACACAAGAAAACAGACTTTTAAAGAAGTATGATTTGAATAAACAGCACGCAGGCTGTATATAACATTTAGCAGTCAATTAATAAGATGTTGAAATGGCAAACATTTTACATAAATCTAAAATTAATCGTTCATTTCAAAGAGTGGAGAAACAAAGATGCAAATATACTTAATTAAGGCATTTGTCATGTTCTGTTGCTAACAATAAAAACGCCTAAGGATATTTCATCGATCATTATTCTGGTTGCATTTTGCCGTCATAAATGATATTTAAAATATTTCTTAAAATACCGATCTACAATAACACACAGTCCAAATGCTTACATCTGTTGTGCAAAAAGAACAATGAAGGCAATTTAATAATCAAACGCATAGGTTGAATGACTCGTTAAGGCAAGAGAGAACAAACGCTACATTTAAAAACATCTATTTATTTAGTGTGATCTATAGTGGTAAGCATATTTAGTTGCAATGCATGGATGTTTTAAATGCAACACGATAGAGATGGAAACCGATATATGATAGTAATTATTTGTATCTTCTCAACGTACCCTTGGGGTCTAGGATGAAATCAAGATTAACAACTGGTTTAAACAACGAAATGATTTAGAATGTATCAGGTGGAACAGAATGATGCCATAAACGAAAATTAGATAATATGATCCAGATTTTGTATTCTTTCATCAATGAAAAAAGTAATTTCTGCACACAATCACGGGTAGGTAAGACAATTGTACGCGTGAAATGCATAGCAAGGCAACATTGTTTATTGCGACTCTATGGTCTTGAATCAATGCAACTAATAATTTAATTCCCTAGACTATAAAGAAAAAAGCAATGTGCAATATTGCGAATGAATCTGAAAGAATTATAACCGTTATATCACAATACCAAAATTATAGATTATTCAAAGCGAGTTCAGGTCTTGCTCCGAATGAAGACCAGTCTATTGTATTGAAGTCCCACACGCCTTTAATAGTGTTGATAAGCTAACAAGTTGTATGCGTCACTATTATATAATCCGTAATATCTTTAAACAAATTAACAGTAATTACAAAATAGTTATTTAGTAATATAGTCTATGAGCACTTCATAATTTCAATGAATAATTCGAATAAATAAATCCCTAAAATAATAACTGAAAACAATAAAAGACTGACTCCACTACATATATTGAAGATAGGAATATAGAAGTCTAAGGTAAGCTGTCCATCTATAAAATAATAATACACAATGACAAAACCAGGATAAAGGTCATGGATTCTTTTCCAGAATTTTCCATTTGTAAACAATGTCTAGCCCTTCACTGAAAATTTAGCAGCCAACCTGTCAGAAATCAGGTAGACCATAGTTTCCAAACTAAACTTGTTTGCAAGCAACAAAAAAAAACCCCGGAAATTATCTTAAAATACGAACCTACAATCATAGACAAAATTATCTATTCAAAATGTTGATTTCCAAAAATGTCCCTTACTATCTATAATCATAAAAATTAAATGCACAATATAAATATAAATAACATGTTAGATGTAAATTTCAAAAAATACTAAAGAGAGGATAAAAGTATTTTCGAAAGAAGGTGGGTAACAACATAATAAATTTTGGTGTTGATGGAATTTGTTGTGCAACTGAGTTAATCGATCCGGTAACCATAACATAGCAAAAAAAAATTTTATGAGATGAAAGATCTGTTATAGTCAATTTATCCGATACAATTCATGACTGCATATTTGCTATTTAAGCTTTAGTTTTGGAACATATGAATATTTCAACAAGGAAAGGGCTTAATGCATGATAGTATATTTCATTGATAAGTCTAGATGACAACATTTGGACGTTGTAGGTCATACTCCAATTGAACTAAGACAATAAATGAACGTACAGGTGAGTTACTTAAATCAGTTTGTAGATTTGAGTTTGTTGTTTTTTCTTCTTCCCAGATTTTTTCTAAATGCTTAATGTTAGTGGGTAGTTGTGGCATAACAAATTACAATCCAATCAATGGGTGATTTAAAAAATTGAGATATAGATTTCGCTCATATTATATCAGTAATCAGTTATCAACTACGTGACACCAAGACTGAATCAATGTACTAAGATTTACGAAATGCCTTTCTTTCGACAGACGTATCCAAAATATAATCAATACTACATACTGTATTTCTACTATATCGCACACTGTTTAAATGTTTGTAGTGTTTGTTTTACTTTAAAAAATTACTTGGTTTTGACAGTGATAAAAAGCTAAAGTAGAATAACACCAATCTATATTATCTCAAGAGTAGACTTGATATATGCTGCTGGTGATTATGAAAATGGAAGAGCAAATGGCATAAATGTTCCTCCTATCTAAGATAAATATTCCTTCTGCTAAACATTATATTCATGCAGTTAGTTTGGTAATTAGGTTAAATTTAAGTAATATTACTTAAAAAATATTTTCTAAACTCCTCCTAAATGTTGTTGCCTCTCAGATCTTGTGTACATGCTTGGACAGGACATTATATAGCATATTTTCAAAGAATGTATGCCTTGGCTATATAATGAAGTGCCGAAACATGTATATATTTGTTTATCACAATCAGGTTTACAATGAACCTTTGTTAAATCATTTTACATTTTCTTGATACATTTTAGACCAAATTGTCAACCGGGTCCATGATCTTTGTGCCCCAGTTTAATATGATAAGAATGAAATACTAACAATATTAGGACATGCATTAAATTTATTTTCAAGTCATTGGTTCTCGTTTGTAAGCATGTTGCCATGCTGAAATCTGGGCCAAAGAATTTCCTATCTAAAGCGACCATTACAAAACGTAACAATAATAGAGCAGGAGGGTGAGGTGGGGATGGAAACACATATATTTTCAGTACAATTTATCCTGTTGCTTGCCAGGTTGATTTAATCATAAATGTTACATGCCTGCATTAAACAGGAAGAGCAGATGAACCAAGGCAGGCTAAGTTAGTGAACATAACATTTATTTTCCAATAGCATTACGTTCTTAAGGCAGACAATATACGGATCACCTGATCATCCAAAGAAATATATGAGGTACTAGTACCCTGACCATCGCTCTGGTACTGGCTCTCGTCCCGTGAAGATATAATTATATCACATATTTTTATTTTGATCACACCATATGAACAAAACATTTTTTGTTTGAATTAGGGTTTAAGGTGGAGATTTCGCAATAAAATTTAGGAATTTATATATTGATAATGCTGGATATAAGTGGTTAGTATGTATATATATATATATATATATATATATATATATATATATATATATATATAAAGAAGATCAGGTAGGTGACAGCTAACACACACAGCTTAATAGAAGCATGTCTTGGACATGATATCAGGTATTAAAAAAGTTACTGAAAACTCTAACCTGCTAGGAACTCTAAAATCATTCTTCAAGTAGGCCATACAGCTAATCGTGTAATCGACTTCTAATCAACAACTCATCGTGTAATCGACTTCTAATCAACAACTAATCGTGTAATCGACTTCCAATCGACAGCTAATCGTGTAATCAACTTCTATTGTGGAAATTGGGACATTATAACCATTATTTTGCCGACTTGTTGTTAATCACTAAAAATTAATTATTGTATTATTAGTTTATTGTTACAACTAAGCACAATGTCGATTGTATAAATAAAAAGACTTCTATTGTGGCCAACATTTTGAACGAAAGCGAATATAGTATATTTAGTATACACTGTAGCACAATTCTTTATAATTCGTAGTTCATACTAAGATATACCCATGACTTTTACTCGTGAAAGTATAGGATGTGAATGAGAAAAAGACTACAGCTTATCGCTTTTCTTTATCAGCGTAGTATGCATTACCTATCTGTGTGTGTGTGTGTGTTTGTGTGTGTCAGCCGAGAAAGAGAGGGATCATAGAGGAGAGATAACCTAATTTGTCCTTTAACATTTTCCAGTTGGTTTATTGTGCAAAATAAAATAAAATTATTCTTTTGCGACCATTCTGATTATAGTGTAGCAGATTTAATGCAACATTAGAGTTTACATGTGTATGAGTTTACATGACGTGGAAGAGTCGGGAAATCTAAGACCAAACTTTAAAACCATACTTTATTTTAAAGTTAGATACACCTATTAAGAACAAAGTCCATACCGAATATAAGTCCACAGTCATGCAAGCCAGCGTCTTTAATGGCTTTGGTGACATCATGCAGATTTTCAAAATTATCGGGAATGGTGTAAAATGGCCTCTGACTGTTTTTCTGAAATAATAGAGATTGTGTGGTACTTGATTTACATTGAATAGTTGTATTTTGTAGAGGCAGGGTAATTCAGAATGCATGTCCATGATGATGACTAGATGGCTAGATGACAACCACTCTGTATCATAGCCAATTAGTAATCGCCGCTGCTATCTGGCTACTAACTATGCAAGTATATATATATTATTCATGCCCCAACTAGTTTTGGCTGGTATGTATGCTAATAATTTAAAAAAATAATTCCACAACTTTTGTCCACTATATTTGTTTGCTGTCAAGACCTTGTAAAAGCAACCGAATTTGTATTTTCATTGTAATTTGAACTACGAAGCATTCTTAATAAGTTGTGCTAACATGTGTTGTTGTTAACAGCAATATTGACCATGCTGATGGAGTACATCATTTATCGATCTGTTCTGTTTAGGAGGTTAGTACTTCTTCCACATGGTGAAGATCTTCATTTTCAGATTTTAGAGGTATTTATCTTTCGCATGTAGTCCACAGTCTCATAATTCTTAAATGGTGTGTGTGTGTGTGTGTGTGTGTGTGTGTGTGACTTTGAATTTTAACATGTATTTTAAAAACATTCTCAGTCATATCGCTAAGATATCTGCAGTGTGGCAGCTTATAATGATGTTTAGTGCTGGGGTATCATGCCGCAGACATGTAGCAGTATGTCCCACCCAGTCACATTATCCTGACACCAGGCCTACGAGTCCAAACACTAACCTTTTTTTTTTATGGGTGCCAAGCGGGTCCGAACCCACGACCTCCCCCACCCAGGCGGAAACTTCAACTACTCAGTCCACCGGAGCGGTTTCTAAATGGAAGTGATCCTAATTAAAAAAAAGACACTGGAACTTGTGAAGTTTGGATGGGGACTACATCAATTAGGTAACTTGTAATTCATGCTTACAGCCTACTGTAAATATACATACGTTACACGTTTAGAATCGGCTTTGAATCGATTAAATATTTAATATTTGCAAAACGTACGTTTCACGCTTGCATGATAATTTCATTTAATCTTGAATAGCAGTTTATCTCTGTAACGAATCGAATTACTCATATTGGTTTTCAAAGCGTCGTAGACCATGTAATCTACTTTAACTGGTAGAAAATACATGTGAGACGAATTCTTTCAATAGATACATAATTTCTTTTCAAAACATACAGATTTAATATATCAACTTAGCAGCGTTTTTATTTCGAAAAAAAGGATTTGAATAATTAACGTTTTCAATTAGTTTTGGTCGAAAAAAAATATTTACTATTTTGTAAAACAGATTTATTCAGTCAGAGCCATTATGATTCACGTTTGAGGTATGGCAGCCATGTAATAAAATGTATCATAGACTCCTCAGAAATTATAAAGCAGACACTCGTGCTTATATTAGATGAAAATATTGGTATTTCACCCAGTAATATGGGTGTGGATAAACAACCTCATCTGGTTTTACCAGTTACTTCGTCTCTTTGAAGATAACCACCGCTTTGTTCCCTCCAGTGTTGATTCAAGCTGCAATCTTGCTCAACAAAGGTCAGTCGCCGCCAATATCACGGCGACATTCTTCAACTCAAGTAAGCTGTGCACATGAGGGCTGTCTTCACAACGTGACTCATACAAACAATACCCCTCCAATATATTCTCTCCTCCATCTCTTTTAGAGTCTTTACACCTCCAATATATTCTCTCCTCCATCTCTTTTACAGTCTTTACCCCTCCAATATATTCTCTCCTCCATTTTTCTTAGAGAGTACACTCTTATGATGTATTCTGTGCTCCAGTTCTCTTACAGACTTTACCTCTACAACGTATTCTCTCCTCAGTTTTTCCTATAAACTAAATCCTTACTGTGCATATTTGCTCCCACGTTCTTACATACTTTAAGTCTACAATGTATTCTCTTCTCCACTGCACTTACAGACTATACCCCCTACGATGTATTCTCTCAACCATTTCTGTTTCAGACTATACCCTTACGATGTATGCTCTCATCCATTTCTGTTACAGACTATACCCCATAAAAAGTATTCTCTCATCCATTTCTCCTATAGATTAAATCCTTATTGTGCATATTCGCTTCCATTTTCTTTCAGACTATACCTCTTACGATGTATTCTCTCATCCATTTCTCTTACAGACTATACCCCTACGATGTATTCTCTCAACCATTTCTCTTATAGCCAATACATCATACAGTGTGTTCTCTCTTCCATTTCTTTTACAGACTACACCCTTGCGATGTATTCTCTCATCCATTTCTGTTACAGACTATACCCCTACGATGTATTCTCTTATCGATTTCTCTTATAGCCGATACCCCATACGATGTATTCTCTCATCCATTTCTGTTACAGACTATACCCCATACAAAGTATTCTCTCCTCCATTTCTCCTATAGATTAAATCCTTATTGTGCATATTCGCTTCCATTTTCTTTCAGACTATACCCCATAAAAAGTATTCTCTCATCCATTTCTCTTACAGACTATACCCCTACGATGTATTTTCATATCCATTTCTCTTTTAGACTATACCCCTACGATGTATTCTCTCTTCCATTTATGTTACAGACTCTACCCCTACGATGTCTTCTCTTCTCCATTTATCTTACAGACTATACCCCAGACAATGTATTCTCTTCTCTGTTTCGCTTTCAGACTATACCCCTTACAATGTATTCTCTTCTCCATGTCTCGTACAGACTATATCCCATACAATGTATTATCTTCTCTATTCTCTTATCGATTATACCCCTACGATGTATTCTCTTCTCCATTTCTCTTACACGCACGCTAATCACTGAACTACCGCAATAAATAAATAAATAAATGTATATAATGTAACCACCAACTACTCTCTCAACCAGCAGTTCTCTAACTGTGTCACTCGTGATGTAAACATGAATATATGAAACGATTTAGCTCGAATACCGTCACATCACCGTACAAAAGTCATATTCTGGGTTTGATTGATATTAACAGTTATACTATTTCTCCACGTTTTCATTTTAGAACCACTTTGCGTTAGTGTTTAGCAAAACGTGTTAATTTGTAATTGAAATAAACCTATAATTTTATATCATCTCTTAGTCCCCTTTTTTAAAAGACCAGGTTAATATGAAAATTTGCCCTTTTCATTTAGTGAAATACACTTTAATCCCCAGGATGACTACAAAATTCCTCAGGCTGAAATAAAATGTTTGCAGATAATTCTAGGAATGCGGACTCGTATCTTGAATGTTTACTACCGGTTATCTATCTAAAAAAATATGCATTTCTACCTTATGCACCCAAGGTTAAGAACTCATCTCTAATTTAAAGAAATTTGTTTCTCTCCTTCTCAAACCTATTTTCATCCAACTGCAAACAGCTTATATTCAAAGAGACATTTGCCAATGCATTATGGGAGGACAAATCTGGTAGTGTCTGGTGTAATATTTATAATCGGAATATTATTATACATTTTAATACATTTAAAATACATTTCTAATAATGAAAGAATATAGCATCCGACTCACTGTTAAAAGAGAGGTGCTTCTGTACCATACTTACTATTGCATCATGCTTATGGATACGGTATTTCATACGTACTGTCGTATCATACTTATGTAAATGTAGTATCATACTTTCTGCCATAGGAGGCAAACATCTCTGTCAGTGCAATACACCATTTTTGATTGATTGTCAGTTGCAAATGAAATATTAACGTTTGTTTGATATAGATTTTGTTTTAATTCCTTAATCCGAATTTAGTTCATTTGTCAAAAGATTTGCCAAATTAAACAATGAACTACACTTGGTTGACGAATATTTATCAAGTACAGGTATATATTTCGTATTTGATTCGAGTATAGGTCAATTATATGTGTATTTTATATCTATTGTTTGTTACGGATGAAAGATTTTATCTGAATGAGATCGTATATGTGGTAAAGTTTCATATTTACAAAAAAAAGAAATCTAGTGGATATATATTTCGTAATTAATAACTTTTTAGTTCTTCGGAGAAATAAATATCAAAGGGAGGAAGTAGTGCCAGAGATAGTACACAAAATGTGTGCAAGAGAAAGTATACGCATGGATACATATTTTTTTAAAACGATACATAAACACATATAATTCATTTCAATTTCATATATATTTGCATAAAGAGTTAAACATACATATCTACCTACCTACCTACCTACCTACCTATATGCATACATACATACATACATACATACATACATACATGCATACATAAATACATGCACGTATTTTGTTTATGCTTATATAACTTTGTTGCATTTCTTAAGCTGGTTATTATTCAGGGTGCCACAATGTAGGTTACAATTATTTCTAACAAGCATGTAAGTCTAACGGTATGACAGACATTAAACGAATATGAATGATGTAAGATTTAGGTAATTGTAATTTGTATAAATCAAATCATGCATACAGTCATTACAGAGAAACACTTTCATCAGTATAACATTTCGTCCAGTATTGAATGACCATGAGGAAGAAATCATCGATGATTTAATAATCTACAGTATATAATGGATGATTTAGTCCACACCATTGGTTGTGTTATTTTTATATACTTTTCATATGCGCATTTCTTGCATACACTATTATATGCGTTATTAAAACATAGACACAATATATATTTTTTTTCAACGTAATACAAACCCTCCGGTAACTCGAACATTCGTATCCCACCTCTTTCCAAATCAGATCGTTGTGAAATGCAAATGCATTCATACGGGTCTCCAAAACTTGTAGAGACTTGTATGTGAATGTGACAATGATAGACTAGACTCCTACGTGAAAGTTAAGTCTAACATTTTCGTACGTGGATCATATGTGTGTTAGATATCAAAATGCATCATTTACATATGTATTTCAAAACGATTCGTTCTTTTGACTTACAAACGAACATCATTCAATTCACATTTGAAGAAACGCCTCTAATTCAAGCACATTTACTTCTGTTATTGTTAAGAAAGTATATTTTGTGACGGAATCTTAGAACTAAATTGTACAGCAGAGATCAATCTTATTGCAATTATCGCACGAATGAGCACATTCATGCATATAATTCAGCGTAATAAATATAATTCAACCAAATAAATATTTATCATAATTATATGCTATTTTTTCTCCGTTAACATTACATTGTCAGAATCGTTCAGTATTTTACGATATTGCGCACCTTCATATTGCATTCACGTGCATAAAGGAACTACTTTATATTGTAACCAAACAATGGACGCAGACGCCAGCACTTTTGACTAGTAAACAAATCATTTACAATAGCGTAGTATGCGCTTTACGGTTTGGTTGATGAAATTTGTTTCTGAATGAACTAAAGCAGATGTTTCGTGGACGGACACATACCAGCTGCTTTGGCATATTCCGCGTTAACTTTTTTGATACAATGTTTCGGAATTAGGCTAGCCATACAGTAGACGCCAGACAGGGTCTTTACAAATAACATGCAAGTGACAAGGCATAACTTGTTTTCTTTGGCTGGTAATAAGAATGGCAAAAAATATACTTACAGTTTTACATCATGAAATTCATCAAAATGTACTTTCTTAATTCTGCAAATCCAAATTACATGAGTCATATCATGAGTTCTCAAGCTTGATTACAAATTTCGAAATTGTACTGTAATTTCGACTATATTCCAAGTGCAATTACATCCTCCTTACTGCACTCAAAATGAAATAAACATTAAATTCAAGAGCGTCGTTTTGATAATTGCAATTGAAAGACTTCATATTTTTCTCACATTATGATTTCAAATAGTCAATGACAGACAAGCACACTTGCATACGTCAACACGCTTCTCCCGCGCTGTTTCAATCCGATGTATTTCATGTACAATTTGCAAAGGTGAATCCAGTCCATAATCACGAAACTTCATAGAATCGACAAAATTACAAAAAATCTATTCATTCCAGATCAAATGGAAAACTTGTTACAATGAGCATTCATTCATAATATGACTCCAAATTTCAATTTTCAGAAGACAAAAAAAGTCATTTTCTTTTGAAACTTATGACAATCGCTCGACAAACTCAAATTTATCTGGGCGGAATTATGTGCGCATTATTATTGTTATTGTTGTGTAATGATGAATCTGCGCTTGTGTATTTCGTTTGGAATATGGCATAAATTCATTTACTTTGTTTCTTGTAGTTTATTTTGTTTATATAATTTAGCTTTAGGTAGAATAAGAAAATGAACATATAATAAAAAGATTACCGCATTTGCATGGGATAATACGAACTCGTTTTGTCTGATGGATGTACTTCACTCCCAAGGTCGTGCAGCATTCCATCCGAAAAACTCGTTCATATTTTCCCATACAAATGCAGTAACCTATAAGTACCGATAATTTAATATCTCTCTTCAAAAACGTTATTTTTATTAGACAGCTTTCGAGATTACTGTATTTAAGTGTGTACTGTACTGTATAAAATGGTTTATACTCCAAACCGGTGGAATTCTTTGAGAACTAATGACTCTCTTCCAAAGATTTTAAAATGATGATGTACTTTTTGGAGGAGGGGGTGTTTTAAAGGTTATCGTTTTAACGAACTTTGACACCGTGCTATGGTATTACTGGCCTAAACATGTCTTCTGGTGCTACACAGTGGCGTCAAAGTTAATATTATTTGTGAGGTATTTGATTACATAATGAAATAAATCATTAATTAATTAGGTTCAGCAAGCAAGTTCGTTCTCCGATAGACTGCATGCCTAAACTCATATATGCAGTCATTTTCGATCAAATGCAAAAGAACAACAACAAAATCCAAAGGAAGCGGAAAAGGTATAAATAGTGAATGATTGGTACCTATATATTAATAGCAAAATTAGTAGTAAATATTAGGACTACAGAGAAAAGATAATGCAATTATGATCAAATATATAAATTCGCTCCTTTTTATGAACCACTCAAAAACACTTTTAATATACGTGACTATTGTTTTTGTATTTAATCAAAGGGAGATAATGGTGATGCATATAACGTGGATATTTAGAAAGTGACGGGAGCAGAAGTACTGGTGTAATATTTAGGTCAAGGCTTTAGATAACAAGAATATCACTGTCAAGTTTCACCGAGAGAAGCGTCTCTAGTGATCACGAGAGCGCATGTCCTACACAAATTATGCTGTCTGTGTGCTTGTTACAGAGTATTTTATCAAGCCTCAAAATAGACAAAAGATCAATGAGTAACGACAAGTTTTATCTTATACTGGCTGTTGATATTCATATATTCATGCAATTTTTGTAAAAAATCAGACAATAAAATAGAAAGCAATTTGGAACGGGCACCAGGGGGAACAAATGAATGGGGAATGTGAAACCCAGAAATGGAAATTGTCAACAATAAACAACTTTATATGCAAGCAAAGTACGATGCCGGCAAAATGGGGTAAGTACTATGGGAATTAGGCGAAATGGGAATGGCTGAAAAACGGAAATACAAAACATGACAAATAGGCGAAAAGAGAAAAGTAGCATTGGAATCTTACCCTTCAAGAAAGAATTTAGTGTTAATGTGAAAATGTGTTTTATATTCTGATACTTCTGTGTATTGTATCGTGTATCGTACCGTTAGATCAACTAAAGCCCTTAACATCATATTACTAGAATTGTTAGTCTCCGTATTAGTAAATTAAAATAATTGTACTAGTTTTGGACAGTTACTATTTTACTCAGTTCCCATAAAAATGAAACATACGGAAAACATGTAGTGTTTCATGACTAACAGAACGAAATAACGACGTTTCTCTTTTCTTCGCGCCATAATTTGTGACTTTACACTTTTTGAGAGAAACCAAAGTGAGAGGAGAGAGATAGAGACAAATTAAAAATATAAACCGACACGGGCATCAACACATTTATGACGATTACACTGCGAATGAAACAAACAATAGAGATCAAGTCTTAATAGGCAAACGGGTTAACAGATAGACATACAAGCATATAAAAATATACATGTAGAGTAGACAACAGGCGCACTGAGAATAGAGGGCCGACTAAAAAGAACACTTTGTATATGTTCTTGTACTTACATCCTTTAAAGCTGGACCTTTCCTTCCTGTCTGCAGTTGATCCATGATTGAAAATATACCGATGTTCGCCCTAATTTGTTTATTTTGTGTGTTAGTTACTGCACACTGTTTATCAACTTATTATCATTTCATCCGAAAATGCATATGTATGCCATGTACCATTCTATTAGTAACTAAAACCGATAAATGCAAGTCCTCTCGGATCACTCTCCCAGGCTTCAATTATTGCTATTTTATCTGACGCTAGATAGATATCAACACCTGACTATACACGAAGTAACAGGGGTGCAACGACACACCGGTATGTCGGTATGTTGTGGTTTGCTGTTGTAGCCATAGATAACGCCATACGATTTTCTGTACCACGAATTTGTCATGGATTTGTTTCATTAAAAAAAAATGTGTATTCCTCACTGTTTTTATAATTAAATTTACGAACCATATTCTCTTATCTCCGTGTGTTTTGTTCCCTTACAATTTCGTCCAAGGCAAAAACATTCATAAATATTCCGATCAATATATAATACCAAACAAAATCATTTGAAAGTGTTTATTACATATTAATATGTTAAGACATATACCATGATGACCTTTTTAAAATTCAGATTCATTTAAGTCATTCAAAGTTGTTGTTCAATGCTGCTAAAAAATATTTAACGTTTGAAATGTCTAGCGAGATCATCTACAGTTTTATATTTCAAGACCACGAGAGAAGTATTAAACATTTATGTGACTTCTTGATCATATTTTAATCTTTTATATGATGTGATCAGAGCTCTTAGACATTAAATATCGGAGCGGAAATATGATTTATCCACTGCATATTTTTGAAAGTTTAATGTAATTTTTTAAAAAATTTCGCACTGGACTGTGGTAGACTTTTCACTGTTAGTTGGATGAAGCCGACCTCGTTCTTGCTTTGCTAGTGCTAAAGCCTTTAATATTATGGATCCAATGGAGATTACATGTTACAGTGTGTCTCTTTATAATGGTTCCATACTTGGTGAATACGGTTTTGTTGTTATCTGATTGTTTCATTTGTATTTATGTCCAAATAAATCGAAATGTCACCAGCCTTAATGTTTATCTTGTTCTTCACATTTAATGGCCCATCAAATTAGACGCGTGTTCCACATTTGACATGTAACAAATTATATTTGTGTCTCCAGATTTGAAGTGAATAAATTACACTCATGTCTCTAAAACGTTCAATTGATATATGAGGTAAGCACATTGTCAGTTTGTTAAGGAAAATTAATCTGGTACGTCGAGAATGTATGTGTTTAATCTATATGTTTGTTTTTATATATTGATACCCATTATATGTCTGATCAAATGAATAGGAATTCACATAGAATGTGAAACAAGTCAAAATATAATTTTATTTTAAGTGACGTCATTACCTTTAGGACAGTAATTTTAACAACAGTAATGTTATTGAATCGTACAAAGGTAGTGGCGTCTTTCTTTAAGTTTTGTGTTTGTCGTTGTTGTTGTTGGATGGCTTAACGCCATTTTTCAGCACAAGATAGGTTATATATGGCGGCCAGTATTAAATGGTGGAGGAAGAATTGGGGGAAAAAAAACATCGACCCACGATAAGCTACTGGCAAGCTTTCCCACATATCCACATTGGCCGAACCCAAGACTCGAGCCCACGCAGACAGAGGTGAGAACGCAGTGATCCGTGAGCGCTTTAGAACACTTGGATACACTGGGCCCCTTTAAGGTTTGTTTCGGTATATTTATTTCTTGCTGGTAAATGGGTAAAGTACGCACTAGGGGAGATTATACATCATGAATGATGCCAGAATTTTAAAGCTCGTTCTCTCTGTTCTCTCAATCCAGCTGTGGATACGTTCCATGGCAAAAACGCAATTTGTTTTATGATAACAATATTTATGAAGGTACTTTACGATCCGTCATTTTTACAGCTATACTTTTAGATGATTTGCCTTTGTTGAAATCGACAATATTATGAGGTTCCTTTCCATTTTTAAATCCAGTATTATGCGCATTAAGCGGCTTCATTCAGATGGAACGGAACATTTCGTTTGATTGATATTAGATGATCCTGGCACTCGTGAAACATTGATATTATTAGCTTTTATTGTTAATAGGATTTAGAGTAGTGGCGCATCAAATAACACATTATAGTTTAATTACAAGTGCGTTTTTAGTATAGTTTGATTTTGTTAGCTACAAGAGTCATGCGACAAAGCAACTTCGCTGACACAAATATCAGGATGCAACAGCCAAGATTATTGCAATGAGATAAAATACACAGTGTTTACAAAAGTTTGTTTTGTTTTTAAGTTTTATTTCCTTACAGTCGTGCACTTATTTATGGCCTTGTCTCATTGTATATTTCAATTACGTAATGCTGATTTAAAAGAGAATCATTGGCTGAAAAGCAATAATTCAAGTAACTGTAAAATTTCTTTAATAATAATACAACCCCTGTTTAATCTGAGCGTGAATTTTTGACATGTTCTGGTTTAGAACCTCACTTGACAAGAAAGTAAATATAGAATAAAATTATTCTTATCAATATTTTTAGTTAATTAAAAAACGGCTTTCATGGATTAAAATGGTTTCTCCAATGAATCCTATTGTTTCTTTTTCATAATACGCTCGAACTTGTTTTAGCTTTTGTACTTCACAAATTATCCTCAGTTCGGATATAGTGAAACTACTTACCCCTCTGGGACAATAACTTTCTTTTCGGACAAATAAGTGTTAGAAGAATACCAATCTGTTTGAAATATTGAATCGTCGGAACCAACTAATTTATTTCAAATATCATTGAACCAAAGAATCTTCCGCCTTGTCGACCATGTTTCAAATATGTTTGGACCAATAAACCGTCCGCCTAATGAACCACTGTTTGTGAAATACCTTCAAACCAATAAACCTTCGGACTTGTTAACATTTCAACGTTTTTTGTTTGGTGGTTTTGAACCCTCAGGTCAACAAATCTTTGGATTATGTATCCAAATATTTTTCGTAATTAGGAACCTTTGAAACAATGGAACTTCGGGCTAAAGAGTTCGTAAAATATAGATCATGTACAATATGTTTCGGGCTTATGGAACTTCTGATAAAAGATCCTTCGCATAAATAAACCATTCTAAAATCGATCAATTACCATTTTGCTAATGCCTGGATAGCTCCGGTGGCCTAGTGGTTAGAGCGTCCGCCTCGGATGCGGAAGGTCGTGGGTTCGTTCCCCGGCCGAAAAATATCAAAGACTTACTAAAATGGTAATAAAAGCTTCCTCGCTTGGCGCTCAGCATTACGAGGTTAGTGTTAGGACTGGTCAGCCTGGTGTCAGGATAATGTGACTGGGTGGGATATCACGCTACATATCTGCGACATGATGCCCCAGTGCTAGACATCACTAAAAATTGCCACACTGCAGACATAATAGCGATAGGACTGATTTTTTTTTAAAGTTACGTTGAAAATCCAAATCACTCACACACTCGCGCTAATGCCTGGAGCTGATCAATTGCATAAATCATTATGCGAAGCGTATTAGTTTTGCCCGTCACCACTGCCGGGGAATAGGCCGCCCACAAAAGATCGCCAGAGGGTTCTGTCCTGTGCCATCCCCTCAAGATGACTCCAGGTGTTACCCATCTTAGAGATGTCCGCTTCAAGGTCGCATCGCCAGGTGTTTATTATTAATCCCCTTGTCCGCTTGCCTTGAGGGTTCCATTTCAATACCTGTCTGGTAATGTGGGTTGGCGGCTTACGTAGGGTGTGTCCTATCCAACCCCACCTTCTCTTCTTGATCTCGTCCTCTACCAGAAGCTGGGAGGTTCTCTGCCACAGGTTGGTGTTGTTGATGGTGTCTGGCCAGCGGATCTGGAGAATTCTTCTTAGGCAGCTGTTGATGAAGGTCTGAACTCTCTTTATGGTCGACTTGGTGGTTCTCCAGGTCTCTGCTCCATACAGTAGGACTGACTTCACGTTGGAGTTGAACAGTCTGATCTTGGTAGTTAAGGAAATTTCTTGAGATGTATGAAAGCTGCTCTCGCCTTACAGATCCTTGCCTTGACAGCTGTGTCTGTGTCACCCTGCTGGTTGATAATGCTGCCCAGGTACGTGAAGGACTCCACCTCTTCCAGGGGACTTCCTTGCAGTGTGACTGGGTTGTTACTGGCATAACTGATCTTGAGGTTCTTGGTCTTGTCTTTGCGGATGTTGAGGCCAACCTGTGCTGATGTGGCTGCCAGTACGTCGGTCTTGTCCTGCGTTTGCTGCTGACTATGGGACAAGAGTTCTAGGTCATCGGCAAAGTCCAGGTCCTCAAGTTGACTCCACAATGTCCACTGGATCCCATTTCTCCGCCCATTGGTGGACATCTTCATAATCCAATCGATGGCGATAAGGAAGAGAAACTGCGACAGCAAGCAGCCTTGCCTCATGCCAGTCTGCACTAGGAAGCTGTCTGTGTGCTGTCCTGCATGAATGCCTCTGCAGGACATTCCGTTGTAAGTGTTCTTGATCAGGTTCACCAGCTTCGTTGGGATGCCGTAGTAGCGAAGAAGTTTCCAGAGTGTCTCTCGGTCCACACCGTCGAATGCCTTCTAATAATCGACAAAGTTGATGTAGAGTGAAGAATTCCACTCCAACGATTGCTCGACTATCATGCGAAGAGTAGCTATTTGGTCCGTAGACGATCTGTTCTTTCGGAAGCCCGTTTGCTCATCTCGTAACTGTGGGACCCGGTTGAAGACTTTCTCGGGTACTAATAAGAGTGTGATTCCTCTGATGTTGGAGCAGTTGCTGCGGTCGCCTTTCTTTGGGATCTTGATGAGGTATGCCTCCTTCCAGTCAGTCGGTATTTCTTCTTCCTCCCAGATCTTCTCAAAGAGGTGGTGTAGCATTTACACTGAAGCATCTAAGTCTGCTCTGAAAGCTTCTGCTGGGATGCCATCAGGTCCAGCTGCCTCGCCGTTCTTCAGCTGGGTGACGGCTTTCCTAATCTAGTCTCTGGTAGGATTGTCACAGCTTATGGGGAGATCTGCGTTGGCTGGGTGCATTTATGAGGAATTTAGTGGGGCTGGCCTGTTCAACAGTTCTTCAAAATGTTCTGCCCATATATTAGTTTGGTGTTCAGTACTTGCTATGTTTTTTCCCTGCTTGTCCTTTAAGGGTCTATGTGTTTTGCTGTACTTGCCGGACAGCTTCTTGGTGATGTCATACATCTTCTTCATGTTTCCACTTCCGATCGCATCCTCTGCCTCAGCTGCCATTCCTTCAACATAGTTTATCTGGTCTATCTTGATGCTTCTTTTCACTTCTCTGTGGGCGTCAGTGATGCGCGTATTATCACGGTTTAATGTTCGTCTCTACTAATACGCGTTGATTTCTTATCTGACTGGATGATTGCAAGATAGGTGATTCAAACCAATCCATATCAAATGTTGGTTATATGGTTTCCTTCATCAGTATGCTTTGACTTGTGGTCATTAATGGTATTCATGCGAACATATTGACTTGGGTACGTTTCGATTTAGTGAAGTTTTGACTTGATTTAATTTTGGTCAAGATACGTTTTGACCTAAGTTATCCTAATCTATACAATGTATCAAATATGAATAAAACCACAGCAAATGCAGCTATGCGAGTCCAAACGATTGCTTACTAATATTAATACTACCACTACGATAATAACGTGGAATTTTATTTTCATGTTTTGTCTTTTTTCTGCAGAAAGGCGTTGCTTGTTTCTACACTGTGGGAGTAAGACATGTACACCCTAACTGCCCATTTCTACACCAAACGTAGGCACATCAAATCGACCAGTGTGACTTATATCTTTTGCGCTCCTCATTCAGAAGTTCCATATGAGAACTTCAACATTTATCGATGTAATAGATTCTCTAGGATAATCAATACTTAATCGAAATGTAATTTTAAAAAAAATTTCGCTTCCAAAATTGAGATAATATTTATTATTACTAACTTTCTCCAATGCTACAAAATGGAACATTTCCACTGTAACTCTTCTCAATCTCATAATTTAGTGGTGTATTTCCCAGATGCCGACGGCAATGATAGTGCCAAAATGGACTGGTTCATTATTTATTGAGTCACTCATTCGAGGCTGTAAGAACAACGATAATTTATAACACTAATGACAGAGAATCATAATTAAAAACTATAAGTATTGCACTATTTTTATTCTCATTGCAAACTGAAGGTCTTTTTTCTAGTATTGGAAGAATACCCATCCTTCCTCACTGGTCAATACTTTAGATTTGGCCAGACATTGCTGTTTGCAATCCTATTTAACAATACTGCTAGTGGAGATCCAATTCAATGTTACAAATGATGCATTAATCACTATATCCATGAAGTGTCACAATACCTACATTTATCTCGGATTAAATTACATGCATACATACATACATACATACATACATAACCGCTCCGGTGGCCTACTGGTTAGAGCGTCTGTCTCGGAAGCGGGAGGTTGTGGGTTCAATCCACGGCCGAGTCATACGAAAGACTTACAAAAACGGGACTAACAGCTGCCTCGCTTGGGACTGGTCGGCCTGGTGTCAGGATAATGCGACTGGGTGGGACATCGTGCTACATGTCTGCGGCATGATGCCCCAGTGCTAGACATCACTATAAACTGCCTCATTTCATCGTAGCGATATGACTGAACAATTGTACATACATACATACATACATGCATACATACATACAGTGCTGTTAAAAATCGATATTGTCAAATTTTCAAGGAAAACAATTTCGTCATGAAACCTTGTTCAAGCTCGGAGAGAAGAAGATTCCTAAAGTTTCGTCCAGAATATTACTCCAGTTAAATATGACAGAAAGAGGGCAGCATGTGCTTGATGAAATAAATGCAAACCACACACACACATGCACACACACACACACACAGAGTCTAGGTAGATGCATGATGGGTAAGTTGGTTTCGATTTAATGTGTTCTTTCAGCTTCACAACAATAGTTTATTAAATTAGGGCCTTGAGACAGAGACGGGTAAAATAGACTGAGTGTTTTTATATGTGAGCGAATAGAGAATAAACGGGCGTAGAGAGAGCAAAATGGGAGGATTTTAATAAGAGTATGGTATGATGTTATTCTTCAATATGTTGACAATCTTGCTACCATTTAAATAGCTCTCCGATTTCTTGTTTATCTTATTTCGGAATCCGTGGAAAAGTTTCAGTAATAATCAAACCTATTCAGCATATGCACTTTTACTCACATTTTCGCAGTGTTTTAATCTGTATGAGCTATGCAAAAAAGTGTGTGAATATTTTTATACTTTAATGTAAATTGTAAATGGCCGACAGACTACATATATACAAAATGAATTTCACAAAACATTTACTGTTGTAATTTGAACTGAAAACTTTGTATATTGTACCAATGCATGTATCTACCGGGTCTGTAAGGAGTGGATTTTGGTAATCTAATTTAGTTCATTAATGTTTGTGACTATTGTTTTGTTACTTATCTTGTTGTCCGTTATTTGTAAGACATCTAACATTTGTAAGACATCTGACAGCGGTATACGATTCATGCTTGTGTTCAGTATTTGAGTAGATTTACTTATTGCTATTACATAGGGCTGTGTAAATTAATAAACGAATAGACTCGGACAATGAGCTAAATCTGATATTTTGTTCACTTTTTCATTTCAGTTTACAACACAAAAAGTAAACTAAAGTGTAATATATCAAATGAACTATCTTATGATAGGGGTCCACTAATGTATTTTTGTAGTCGTAGAGTATGCTGGCCTGACGAATAAATGTTAAAATTATAAAAGAAAATGTTAGATTTCTTCACAATTGAAATTTATAGAACTTGACAACAACCAGATTATTTGCAGAAAATTTCTCAAAACATGGATCGGGCTTCTAAAGTTTTGTTAATAATTCTTAGGAAAAATCAGGATTGACGCTGTGTTTAAAATCTCATATTCCCTGATATTTCCACTATGTTTACAACTCAAGACCATGTTTAGAATTTAAACTGAATCGTGAAATTTGACCCGACATGTACTTATTACTGCAGTGGATAAGCACCAGATAAATGCAATATAATACATGTCTGTAAGTGTAGAATAATTCCACAGTGTCTAACATGAAGCAACGCATAAGTGATAGCAGCGACTAAGCATTTTCTTTGACCTTAAGCAATCAACCAATTGAACATAACCACCTTGCGGATATATTGTTTTATTTTTACAAGTCATGAGAAACATGAATTGGGGCTTATTTTATATATAACTGATAAAATGACAAAATTAATTTATCCGAAAGTTCACCGGATAAACACAATGCACGAGCAGTAGGGCCAATGACCCATTATGTCACAATGCCTGAATGTTAAACCGTCCGTTCTTTTACGCAATAAAATAAAGTTGTTCTATTGACAATAACGAGCGCAAAGGAGCTTGCAACGTATTTACAGCTGTTTTCAGAAGAACATATTCCAGTCAGTTGTTTACCGAATACGATAATGACAAGTAAGGGTAAAAGGATATATATATATATATATATATATATATATATATATATATATATATATATACATACACACAAATCATATGGCATCAAGTGTGTCAGGGATTGATTAAGATAAATGAAATAAACTGACAACGAACAAAACGAAACTAGTATCTAACTTGCCTGAGCGCTTTTGACTTTTTAATGAGTCTTTTTCAAAGGCAAATACAAAACATAGACAAGACAAACAAACACAACAGAAAAACTGTTAAGTTTGCAAAGTTTACATGGCTGTTTCTACAGGAAATAAACCTTTAATTTTATTATGTTTCAACTAGTTTATTTCAACTTGTTGCTGATACTGTAAAATATTTGTATTGACCTAGAAATCGATGAGCCATAACGACATCTGTTATTTTATGTAAATTTATGTAAGCGCAAATTTTATCCCAGATATTGCATTGTTATAGTAGTCATTATAGGCTGTTAAACAAATTTAGAGAATTATTCAAAAGAAAATGTGTCGGCTGCAAAATACAATTTTATTTGTGCATGGCTGTCTTTCTCTATTCAGCTTTGAATAAAATATACCATTTACGACAGAAAATATCCAATGTAATCCTAAAATTGAATGGAAACAACAGATTCAATTGTTCCAAAAATTAAAAAATGACGTGTGCATGGCACGTAATATGTTTTTCATTGGGAAGATTGAATGATCCTTGGTTTTTGCCTCACCAAAGCCAAAGGCCGGTATTTTGCCGTCGTCTTCAAGCCTTTCGAGTGTTTCACCAAGAATACATATCGCCTGGACAACAAAATCAAGAGAATTTCTTCCATTTGAATTAATACTGTGTTTCTGTAAACATTTTTCTGAGGAGATCTACAATACGTCCTAAAGTGTTTTCACTACATATACCTTGCTATTGGCAAAATTTAATCATGATGCGTAAAATCGTTTGCGGTTGTTCTAAAAAGTGTTTATTGATAATGGAGAAAAAACTATCTTCAGGACAAAATTGTAAATGAATCTCATTAGTTTGCATTCATTGATAATAATAATAATGTTACCTTGATCGCTGTTTCACGTCGGTGTCAGCGTCCAAAAATTTGAATGATGATGATGAAGATTGATTTGTGCACCAAAGGTAACTGAAATAAATAAACTCCTTCACATAATTATTCATCTCTTTTATATTGCCATGGGCCTAACAATGTCTTATCTATAGCGACCATTACAACACGTACCAATACTGGTACGGAAGAGAGGCTTGGTTGTACAAACACGGATATGATCAGTCAAATTTATCAAACATAAGCCATTTTGCATTTGCGAATAACTAATTTATATTCAAATTAAATAACAAGAGTCAATGAACTAAGGCAGAGGGAGAGAGACAGACAGACAGACAGACAAGTCATTTTGAAGACCTCTAGTGGAAAAAAAATACTTATGTTCCAATATCATTATGTCCATAAGGCTGTCACCTCTTCGCATGTGTCGCCTGCGAGAGATTCGGTTTTCACAATTGAATCTAACAATGCTATGATATGTTAGATCTTTTATGGTTCATAACCGAATTCTGTCTGGCTGATGCTTTATTGTATTGTTAAACCAGACTTAGTCTGCACCAGTTTAAATCCAGCTTGGAAACTAGCAAAAATGCTTCACAACTATTCGAAAATCTGTGATTTTGCATGCCAATATTTTTATAACCCAGCTGGCGCTGCAACTTCCCTCAGCTTGATACAAAGTTCGTTTTGAGACTTGTGATGTAAATGTTTCGTTTCGAGTCCAGGACATTCTTTATGAGTGCATTTTACGTGTCAATATTATTGAATGTTTCTTTCTTCATTTGACTCAAGGTTAATATCCATTTAACTATCTATATAAACATACAAAACATGCTATAGATCACGTTTATATATAGATAGATAGATAGATAGATAGATAGATTGATAGATAGATAGATAGATTTACTAGTGCTTTCAACACAAAATGTATTCAATAATTTAGCTGCTTTTAGCTTTATATAAAATACATTGTTCCGAGAAAACGATTAAATGTTAATGTAGTGTTAGATATTCTAGTCGTATAATGTTAATGTGAGAACATCTGACTCGTCCATTTATTTTAGAAAAAGAAACGTAGCTATTATTATTCCATCTCAGCGGCCTGAAACCGCACGTCAATAAAAACTATCTAAAACACAGAATAAATCTCCCACATTTTGCAAGGTCATGTTTGGTTTGGCAGGTTCACAACTCTACAACAAAACCTATATTTTTTATCAATTGTGTATCAATATTCCAACCGCAGCGTGAAAATGTAATTCAAATGTGATCAAATAATTTGAAATCTTCTGACGTTTAGCTCGAATTGTGGGTTCTTAATGTGCTGTCATCCAAATGAGTTTGGAATGAAATATAGTCTATTACATTTTAAGTAGATACGTTTGTATTTGTTAAGCTTGATCTGTATAATACAACGTTTCCAAACTGATCAAATATCCCTCATGTATGAATACAATTATGTTAGTTTTATCTAAATGAGCACACATTTAGCGATTTTTCCACAATGACCTCACGATCTGAATCTGCATCTATAAAGAACCGCATGCATCGGAAGAATCTGAAGACTTATCAGTATATAACGATTACGTTACCTTATATATGATAATGTCGATATTGCTGCAAACACAAACAACAAACGATTCACCCAGAAAAGTTCAAGGGAAGTATTCATACTGTTTGACAAAGATAGCGATATTATATATATATATATATATATATATATATAGAGAGAGAGAGAGAGAGAGAGAGAGAGAGAGAGAGAGAGAGAGAGAGAGAAAGGGAGAGATAAGGAATGCAAGGCTATTTGGTCTTTCCAATTTTATTATTTCTATCATTTGTCATTCTTATTTTGGTTTCTTCCAGATTAAAGTGTAGCAGATTCATTGCTATACTGGTTTTTAAAAGTGTAAGTGAGTGACCTTTACCTCAATCTTTGCCTTTTCTTTTTTAAACCCGCATACAAGATCAATATTCTGTCTAGAACTTATAACATTTATTGAATAAGTGGTGATTTTGTTTTATTGCGCGCGGTGGATTGATGTGTTGAGGACTGGGGGGGGATTCTAAGACTAAACTGCTACATCAAAATTAAGTCATCATTTATAGTTATATATATCCAATAAAAACAGGAAACCTGCCGAATATAAGTCCTTAATCAGTTACGCCAGCTTCTGAAATGGCTTTAGTGACATCATTCAGAGTTTTAAAATTATGAGCAATAACATGAAATGACACAATGTTCTCGATTAGATCTGTACTGAAGTTACAAACGTTTATAGGAGGCTCCGCTATGGCTACATTCAGACATTTCCTGAAACAACGGATTTTATGGTAAATAGGATGACTGATTTTAGAGGCATATTAACAATATTACAACATATACTGAGTCAAGGCACTGGTCATCTAGGGCCATCTAGGGCCATGCGGGGCGGTTACCCGTGACCGCTAGATTGTACTATATTGGTACTAGATAGTTAGATCTCAACCACTCTGCTTCATCGCCGCTAAGTAAACGCTTCTGCTATCAGGTCATTCGCTATGCAATTATGAACAGAATTCCTGCCCAAAGTACTTTGGTTGATGCCTTTATTAATAATCTAATAAACTAATTCCACAAACTTTGTCCATTTAATTTGTTTTATATGAAGACCTGGTAACGTCAATCTAATACACGAGCAATTTGAACTAAGTCAAGTTATTTGGTAACTGTGCAAACATGTGTTTTTATCTAATATTACCTGTGCTCAATGGAAAATTTCTATTTTCAAGCACTTCAGCTTTGAAGGCTAGGAGTTCTTCCAAGTGGTGAAGTTCTCTAATTTAAGAGGTATGGCTTTGTATATAGGCCGCAATCCCAAAAAATCCTAAATGGAATTCATCCTTTCCAAGTAAAAATTAGCAAAAACTAAATAAACCACATGAACTTCGGAGATTTGGATGGCTATTATAACAGTTTCGCACTTGAATAGTACCTCTATTTAATGGAATAGCAGATTATGTCAGTAATCGAATTCTTTGCTTATATTGCTCTTAAAAGGCGCCGTAGCTGAAAGCAAGGATGTTTCAACAACAAAAAAAACAACAAAAAAAACAACAAACAAACAAAAAAAAGAACTAAAAAAAAGAAGAAGTTGTATTCCACAATAACTTGCAACAAATACCAGTGTGGGATACTTTCGTGAAATAGATACACAATGTTTCAACTTTTTGAATGTATCTCCGCTCGTGTTGTTTATATTTTAAAGAGCGGTGCTCCTAGAGTGTCGAAGTATGCAATGATAATATTGTTAGTTCAGAAATTATATAGAGTTGTTTAACTAGGAAATATTCCTAAATTCTACAAATGCATCATTATTTCCCTAATTATACCAATTTTTGACAAAATTTGCATAAGCATACCCTACGTAAATGAACCAAACTTCCCAAAGAATTATTGTTCTCTTGCACATACTTTACAGCCAGTGCGATGTATCGAAGCTAACCAGTGATAGCAGTGTGCAGTACCAACAATAGTGGTTTTAGCAGATAAGAGACCTTAATTTCTGTTAGTGGCACTATCTTGACCAGAGACACTGCATGGCTGTCCATTGTGGTCGGGGCATTGTTTAGAACCCCGCTTTTCTGGTTGCGAGTCAGGCACGCTAATTACTGAGCCGCCGAGGTAATAAAAAATGTATATTAAGTAAAGAGCAGCAACTCTCTCATCAAGCAGCTTTTTTGATAATATATCCTTTAATTTAGAAATAAGTGTATGCAATTAGAGATTATTGCAGTATGTGTTTTATCTACCGTACAAAGGTCATATTATGGCTTTGAGCGATATTAACAGCTGTAATATTTCTCATTTCTCCGAATTTATTTATCTTATTTTAACCTCGTTATTTATAAGTTAGGAGTCCGTGAAAATTATGTAATTTATCCTTTTGTCTTTTTTTAGAACTATATTATTCATATCGTCTTGTAGCCTTCAAAGTTATTATCATTATTCTTTACTTAAGTGCGGGAAATACAATTTTGTCTCACATATTGCACAAAAAATGATTGCAGATCACTCTGGGAACGAAGACCTATATGTTCTGTTAAATTTATTATCGGTTATCAACCAAACAAAACATTTTCCACCGTATGTACCCAAGGTTAAGAAAAATGTTTTAATATTAAATCTTAATCTTAAAGAAATTTGTTTGTTTTTTTCTCAAATCTACAGCTAACAACATATATTCAGATATAACCAACTGCTCGTGCATTATGGAAAGACAGATCCTAGAAGTATCTTGTATAATAGTTTGTCTGAACATTATTGTTTATTGTGATACATTGTTAATCCATTTCTACTCTTGAAAAAATATAATCTTCAAATGGCATTGTTAAGTGTGAGATGTTTTTGCAACATACATACTTTTGTATATGTTGTATCATACTTATGTATCATATTTATGGATACTTTGTATCATAATTTCTGCCATAGGAGGCAAACAATACTGACAGCGCACTTTGCCGTTCTTGATTGATTGTGCACTGGAAACGATATATCTCTTGTTATTTGTTTAGGCTCTAATAAACAGTAGCAAATGAAAGAATGAAAACAACAAGCTTTGAAAAATGTAACAATTTATTTTTTTCCTGGAAACACACTGTAAAAATGAAAAACAAAGAACTTACGGTTTTAGGAATCAAATCCAAGATAAATTCAAGAATACTCCACGAATTAAATTTTATAAGTCCTAGTAATGAAATGCTATAATGAATTCAAGTTCGAGTCTCGACGAAACATCCAAAATAGATGACGTAGAAGGTAGTCAGTATAGTGTTGATGTTTACAGTCCTTTGTGAACCACAGAAAATAATATTCCAGTGTTTGAATTCCGAATAAAATTTAAATAAATGTTTGCCCAAGAATTCTGCATGAGCATTCAAATATTTTCAGGAAAAATAATTACTCATTTTGAATCCAAATAGTTTTAATAAAAATTAAAAACGACTCCAAACTGCCACAACAGACACTTTCCAGTGTAAAGAAAAAAAAGCCCAACTGAGAGATCTCTTTCTAAGTATCACTATTAAAACTATCTAATGCGCAATTCACAAAAGCCCAGAATTGCGAAATAGAGGCTGATTACATATTAAGATAATTACGTACTCCTAGTATGACCTTGATAACAACCAATCATTTTACTCGAGAAAAAAAAAGTTTACTTGACCGTCAATCAACGCCAGGAACTAGGTCAGAAATAGAAATAGTGTTTCTATTATTGGGTATTTATGAAAAGAATTTTCTGGAAAACATCAATTTCCTAGTAAACAAAATTACATTATATTGACATGTAATGAAATTAATAAAAAAAATCAAAATTTACAAACAGACAATTAAACTAAATGAAATATAAATTAAATCAAATATACATAACAATCAACCTTTGCTTCATTTATATTTTTTTCAGTACGACTTACTCCTCACTTTGTATAAAACTTTTATCCCATGCTTTGTACATATATATGCATAGCAACAGCTATTTGACATTACACTGTAAAACATGAAAACTTAAATTTAGTTCCTTTGTCCTACTATTTGCAATTTCAAACGGAGAACTATCTTTACTTGATTGCCGACTATTTATCAGGTACAGGTAGATATTTCGTATACGATTCGCGCTTCCTATCTATAATTTTGTAGGTGTCCACAAATTTGTATAATTCCTGTAATGCACTTCGTAATTTGTTGAAGCATCGAGTTTTAGAGGTAGCGCTACTACATTGGAAGCAAGAGAAAATATATACATGCATACTTAAGTTTTTAATAAAACCACACACACACACATGAATCCACTCAATTCCTTTATGATTTTCGCACTTTGTTGTTTCATTGTTTCATCTGGGTGCGATTCACTCAGTGCGAAAATGTAATATGCAGTTGATGTTGCGATCATCTCTAACACGCATGGATCTAACTGTATAAAATAAATCTACCGATTATGAATACAAATCTGTTTAAGTAATTGAAATCTGAATAGAAATGCTATCATGCCGAGAGCCATTACATAGAAACACTACGATCAGCGTAATATAGCGTTCTAAAGGGATTGTCCATGAACAAGAAAGATCTCTTTGAAATTTGCAGAATTTACATTGTATAATGTACAGGAAAATGCACAATATTCCCTTCATATTAGTGTTATTTACTTTAGAAAACACAATCATTTCTTTTCTGTAACAAAGTCTATGCTAATTTAATGGTTTTGTCCAAACGCTTAACCAATCCCTCGTAAAGTTTTCCAGGACTTGTAAAAGCTAGTATTTGAATGACACATGGACAAACTAGACTCGTATGTGCAAGTTAAGTTTAACATTGTTATCTGTAAATTAAATTGTTCTTTGTGAATGCCTCTTAGAAATGAAGTGAAAAGCAGAGATCGCTCCTCCTGCAGTTATTGCTAAATTGTGCTTTTTTCTAAACACTGATAAATGTAAACACGTAGGCATATAATTCAATTCAATCACATGCGTGCTTTCATAGATTTATGTCAGTAAGGACTGCTTAATATATTTTTTAGTTAATTTTTTACCTTCATACGAGTCTTTAAATTTATATAGGATTCATAATTTTGTAACTTGCATGTTTCGAACATTAATGTATGCGAGAGAGAAGAGTGCTAATCAACATATTTATTTATTTAAGGCAAAATCACCATTATGTCTTATGCCAGCAATGTATACTGTACGATCATCTGCCCAGTCAGTAGAATAAATTGCCCTAAAGATACGTGTACAACGCAAGCAGAAACAAACACGTGTTTAACTCTTTATGTTTGTGGCTTGTATTTCAACTAGGCGTACGTCTGTGAAAGCTAATTACTCTTCTTCATCAGTACTAAAACTACTTCTATATTTCTTTGTTATATTTGCAGCAGGGGGTATTTGTTTAGATGAGATCTTTAAGGGACGTTATCACTGGTCGAAACGTGTTCGCGGGTGCAGCACAGTTTAACCTGTCTTGTGAGTGTAACAAGATAACCGGGTGGGTCATTTCGGATTAACAGAACACGTTTTGACGACACATATATGGTTTAATGTGGTGATTTATATGAGCAGTAGATTATGAAGATGTGTGCGTATTTATAATCCAAATATTGGATTTATTTAACACACAGATTCAAAGATGGAAATAAAAATACGAATAAATTAGTTCAGTAAGACAAAAAAAACCCCACAGGATAAATGATTCACAAATGATTCAATAATGGAAAGATGAATAGTTCACTCAGATAGTAAACGATGTAAGCTTTTTACTCATAGTAAAATTGTATTCGCTCAGGTAGCGAAATTATGTTGCTAAACAAGAACGGATATACCATCTATCTGTCCAGTCCTGAATGATACACTGGGTCTTACTAACCCAAAATTAGCCTACAGCTAATAAAATACATGTATGGAGATACACTCCGTTACCCGTGCACCATATCCGCTCCACAGCTCCTACGAATCAATTTCACAACTGCCACAGACTCCGGACCCTCGGAATACTATGATCACTCGGAACATTAGACCCTCCTGACACTCCAAATATTAGACCCTCCGGACACACTGGTCCTTTGACGGCTCTACAGCTGGGTCACCTTAGTCACTCTTGACATTAGACACTCCGGACAATGACACTCCGGCACCTTAAACGCTCCGGACAAACGGACGTTTCTACACTCAGACAACAGCGGACACCCCGGATATTCCTACCCTCAGACAAACACCGGGCACCCCGGATATTCTTACCCTCAGACAAACACCAGGCACCCCGGATATTCCTACCCTCAGACAGCTGAAAATATACCCGATACAGTGTACTAAACTTGATACAGACATAATAACGTAAGGACGTCATACATGGTAAGTTATAAAGATTATATTATTATGGCAATTACAAAATGATAGGTTCAATAGTAAACCTAATCCTGCTCGATAAGACTATAGTAAACAATTCTTTAAAAAAAATGTAGCTTTACATTACCAATATAAATCCTGTACTACGTTGCAACAAGAATAAAAAAAAATGCACGCATTATGCTGTATAAAGAAAACTATATAACAAACATGCAAAGGTAAATATGGTAATACACAAGTTATCACGTAAGACCGAAAAATTGCTTACCCCTACAGCTGGAGTTGTGCGAATCCTTTAAGCAGGCCGCTTGCTGACAAAACCATTAGTATTGCAAAAACCCTTTACATACAGTAAAGTATTTATACGTTTAGACTTTTCGTTTTGCCGTATCGAAAGCACCTTGCACGTGTGGCATAGGACGAATCGTACTCACGATTTCGAAATACAATAGACCATATACATAATCACCCTCGGGTGTCTTTGTACAGCGAAAAAACGAAACTCGAGTACATGTATTTAATGAATAACATTTACACCATTCCGTGACAGTGAGGTAATCCATTACGTAATGGAAAAAATCAAAAACAAATCTTTAATTAGGTGCTACGAGCTATCATCGCTCTCCCAGTTCCTTTATACATAATGTGGTCTGTTCACATGTCATAAAGTATTTTACCCAGCATGAAATAATTAAAAAGGAGATTTAAAACAACATTTACCATCGGTATCCCTACTAAAGGCGTTCTATATTGATGCATACATACATTTGTTTGTACAAAATGGCAGGAACGAAAGAGACAAAGTTGATGCAATAGAAACATGGGCAACATGGAAATGATCAGTATTACATGTAGGCAAAGTGGAAATATCAAAATTAGAAACGACCAGAAAAGGTAAATAATATAATTGGAAAGTTGCTCGTTATCGAAATAATTATGATTTTAGATTTATGTTTTATATTCTTATTCAGAAGTTTGTGCGTTTTCTAAAAGATTTTATTGAGTTTTGCAACAACAAAGGTCCTTCTAATTATCTTGCTAAAATATTTAGACATGGCATTAGCAAAATAAAGTAGTTTCTCGACCCAAAATCCGTCAATTTAATCTAGTTTTCAGGATCGATTGTTTTACTTAGCCTCCTTACAAATGATAATCGAACGTGAGCGAAACATGTAGTGTTTGAAAATAAAGACAACGAAAAGAAGGACGTTTTGGTTTGCTTCGCACCATGAGTTTGGTTTTCACACCTACTGCTACTAACCAGATTCAAGGCCGT
>CM068837.1:8788955-8943955 GCA_028554795.2 Sinohyriopsis cumingii | reverse complement strand
TGATGTATATTTCGTAACGTGTGTGCGTCAACGCCGCTAAATAGCGCAAGAATGTTACAGTTGTCCCTGATCACTTTTGGGATTTTTGTATATCGCTGGGTTACATAAGTCACATGTGTTTTTATGTCTGCCGCGTGAAAATATCCTTGCGGTGTTTGATTGCTTGTCCAACATCACATCATCGTACACGACTAAATTGTTAATTCTCCCATCAATATCATCAATACTTGGTGCTTCATCGATGTCAGTGAAAAATTCAATAACATCATCGCCGTCGTTTAGCGACTTTACGCTTTCATTAAAATCTTTTAACACGCTGTAGCATCGCTGATCATCCACAGATGGAGCTATCAAATACAACTTATCCCACGTCATCCACTTCATTATTAAATTAAGTAAAAACTGCGTGTTACCCGACCCAGATGGGCGTATAATAATCATTCGAATTGAGTTTGGTAGCGCTGAGGTATGTTTGATTGGCTCTCGTCGTTTTGTAGCAGAAAAGTCAGTAATCTCCATTAGATATATTATAAAATAATATGGATTTATATTGTGTGAAATGTAGAGCACGTACCCCAACTGCAGACATAACAACCACTACAACAAAAAATAATCGATCTGCGCTTACAGGCAAGTGTGAACGATGTGGCACAAGCAAGTTTAAATTTATTCCGAAAAAAAAAGCGAGGCGGTGATATCGCAGCCAAGTTAGGAAAATTACCAGGAACTCCGTGGGCTAAATACCCAGGAGAAAAACATCTTCCAGGATATAATTACTGTGGTCCTGGAACCCGACTTGATATCAGACTTAATGACCAAAATCAGCCCAATCCAGGTGAGTATCCGATAAATGCTATCGATAGCGCATGCCATGTCCATGATGTAGCTTACCGAAGCAAGGATTTGCAACAGCGCCATCTCGCGGACGTGAAATTAATTCACGCGTTAAATGCCATCACTGATAAATCTTTCAAGGAGAGGTTAGCATCCTGGTTAATAAAATCCGGAATGAAAGGTAAATTAGCGCTAGGTGATGGTATATAATGGAGTCGATTTATTATTCCCCAAGCGGATACTGGAGAGGTAACGCAGCAATTAGTAAACTCGCTGAAGCGGCAAAAGTTACGAGAGTTACTGCTAAAAATTGGTTATCCCGACAGGCAATATGGCAAATTTATCTACCGCGTCCTAAAGAAATTCACTTTGCACATTTTGATGTTAGTGTGCCAAATGAAGTTCATCAGGCTGATATATTATTTCTGCCACATGATACCATTAAAATCCGAAGACGTCAAAACACATACAAATACGCGCTAACTGTAGTTGATGTTGCAAGTAGATACAAAGATGCGGAACCGTTAGCGACTAAAACAGCATCTGAGGTTGCTTCTGCGTTTGAACGAATTTATCAACGGCTACCTCTACAATGGCCGCATTTGTTACAAGCTGATCCTGGCAAAGAATTTCAAGGTGCAGTATCATCACTGATGAAGCAACATAACGTCACCATCTGACGAGGGCATACTGAAATTCATCGTGATCGGGCAATTGTTGAGCGATTTAATCGAACACTTGCTGAGCGGTTATTTGGATATCAGTACGCGAAGGAATTCATTCAGGATACGAGATCTCGTGAATGGGTTGCAAGATTACCAAGCGTGATAGCTGCGCTAAATAATGAAATAACTCGAACAACCAACATGAAACCTGCCATCGCGATCACAAAAAAATATACACCCTCGCAACGTGATTCTTCAGCACAACCAATAATGGGTAATGTCACTGTAAGATATTTATATGAACCAGGTGAACTTGAAGGTGGTAAAAAAAGAGCAACTGATCCTATCTGGAGTATTACCACACACAAGATATCTAACATAACAAGATCGTCAGGCAGACCAGCAATCTACAGGCTGGATTCAACTGCTCCTCAACGTGGATTCACACGTGAGCAATTACAAGTAATTTCCGAGGACACCCAATTACCGCCGCGATCATTTAACTAGCGCCAAGGCGCTGGTGCCTCTACGTCGATTACACTCAAGACAGGTCAGCATCACATTATCACGTGTATGACTGCGACGGTTATCTTTTCTATCTACGGTGAATTGTCTTGGATTATTGCTCAAATACTGCCATAGCATTATACAATTACAGCTCGCACAGTGATTATTTTGCTGTTGTTTCAGCGCAACAACGAAGTCATCGTCGAGGTCGAAATCGCGATTATTTTTTTTGTCACTCTGTTTGTAACCGGCTAGTTTTCTTTTTATTATGTCGCTGTTGTTTTCATTATTAATTTTATCAGCGTTTGACTCGTCCAAGACAATTCTTCGCAGTTGAGATATTCTTCTGACTCTGGACACAGCCAAGTAGACTAAGTTTGACCATTCGATTCGATCATCAACGATCCAGACAGTTGTATCACTGATAGTTAGTCCTTGAGATGAATGTATCGTCATTGCGTATCCTAGCGTCCACGGGGATTTATTCATGCTTAATGCATCTTTGACAGCGTTGATATCAACTAGCACAATATCATTCAATACTAAATTCTGTTTCTCTGTCCCTGACTCTGTCAGGCGCCCTGGTATATCAACATCTACATTTTGCAACCGCGTATCAGCTGGTCTATAACATAACGGCACTGGCAACATTGGAAATTTTTCTTGTTGTAATTGAAATAGCTGTTGTTGAAGTGTGTCTCTGACTATCTTTCTACTTGCCACTATCAAATCGTCTGGTTTCCACGAGCTCCAAAAGTCGCTCATTGAAGTTTCAGGAATCATCTCGCGCATAATTTCGCATTGAATTTTATTCGGTTGTAATCTGATTAATGTTTTAAATTCCTTCAACGTTGCATCAAGTGCTCTATGATCATCAAACACTTCTTCGTAATAATCAACAAAATCCCTCAGCCAATCATCCAGCGATACGCCGACAAACGGAGGTGGCTGACCGTGATCGCCGCACATTATTACTGCAGTATTCGCTGTTAGCAGCCAATCAAGAAACGTTTTTAATGTATCTAACGGTACCGTACATATCTCATCCCAAATTATTTTCACGGGAATATATTTTGTTCCCATTCGATCTGACGTCCATGCACCGCCGCTGTATTTGAAAAAGCTGTGCCAAGTACAAGAATTAACTCCTCGTTGTTTCATCTCCCTGGCAAGCCTGTGTGTAGGTGTTAGCACAATCATATCCGATTTTCCAAATAATTCAATCGTTCGAGTTGTCTTACCAGACCCACCTGGTCCGTTCAAATAAACAGTTTTGTGTCTAGTGATTGGATCATACACAGATGGTGCGTTTGACATTTCTGATAATTCTGATTTACAATAATCATCCTTAATTGTAACATCAGCGGATTCACAATATCCATGTGACATCTCCGCTTTTATTCTCCACGAACTCCATGATTCATCGCAAAAGTCTTCGACTTTCCTTGTAAAACGAGCCAGTGATTCTAAGTATCTGCTACTGATATAAAATGAATCCGTTGCAACTCTAACTGCAGTGTCGGGAAATCGATTTATCATTGACAGTAGATTTATAGAAACATAAGCCAGCATCGAAGATCTTAAATGTGTGTATTGAGGCGATTCTCCGTCGATATAACTTACAATTGTGCCCAACTTTTCCCCGTCGGACAAGTAAGCATCCTCCCGCTTACAAAATATATTTCTCGCAACGGCGTCAGCAATTATAAAATCTACTTCAGCATCATCGATAATCAGTCGCGAGTGATGTAGTTTTTGATCATATGCGCCACCTTGAGTAAATTTACCGATTATTCTTCATCCGAGATCTTTTGCTATTTTTTCACTATTGCTAAGTTTGATCTTAAGAATTTTAGGGGCCTCACCGATAATGACATCCATCGGGGTATTTGGACTCTCTCGTGCATACTCGCTAATAACATCATCTACACTGACACACTCCGGCTTTGGTAACCAAACTGAGGTCTGCGGTCGATATGATATGATTGCTTCACTGACAGTCAACGATACCAGTATTCGGCTGTCAAGCATATATCGCAATAACACTATTGGTGCCCAGCGTTTTTCACTGAAGTGTCTGCCAAACGAAACATAACAGCACGGATGTAGCTCTTTAGCAAATTCAAACGAAGTTACACGAGCAAATCCTGTCAGATCAAAATCAGGCAATGAACCGTTTATAGCAACTCGTGTCATCGAGTTCTTGGGATGTCCAAATCGCTTAAAGTATTCGCTGCGCTCTCCCATCCCGAGAAAGCTTCCCGGGTAGCACGCAATCATATCCACGGAAATCATATCCCGGTAGTCATACCGGGTATTCCACAGCCCGCTGTGTCCATACTCGACACAACTCAATTGTATGTCCGGGAGAAACTCACTTCAGGTTGGTCTCCACGAATTTCTTTCTCTGGCAGCGTGGGCGACAACACTCGGAACTGTAAAACAATTAACCAATAACTGCTCGGTGTTTTCTGAATATTTCTCTGCGAGTTTTTTCATTTGTTGTTGCAACGACTCCGTCCGGTATAATTCACCGTTGGGTTTTACAAATTGATCATACTGGCCATCTTCGGAACTTTTAAACAACCACATCGACACAGGGTCGGTTTTACTTATCTGTCTGATAGCATCAAATATGTTTCCGCGATAATATTTCACAACACGATCCCGCGGAAATATCGTAACCGCGTTAGTCCAAGCGTGAGTGTTATGATCAATGATATTTATTGGAGCCCCGTATCGATTATATTTCGATTTGTATAATACCTCCTCTGTGATTGTTTTTACGGTTATGGGAAATCTTAATGCGCTTTCTAGCTTGGCAACGTCGTTTATTGATGCTCCTGTGTGTTTGACTCGCTCAGCCCACGCTGTTATCTTGGACTGTCTTAACGCAGTCAGACTGTTTCCCCGCATCGCATTTTTAAAATGTTCCATTACTCGCTCGGCTACACAATTCAGCGTCAACGACGTCTTCATCGGGGTGAGTTTATCAATTTTGTTTTTTTTTATCGGATTGATTCCATAAATGACCGCTGTCGCAGGATAAGCTCTCGCGTAATATGGTTTATCAATCCCGGTCAACATTCCTGGTCTGGAATCGCTACTTAACAGAATGGTTTTTCAGCTAGCAAGAACAGGGTCGAATTTGTATTTTCTGCACAATCATATTTAAGAAAAACAAATAAAACATTTTAAACAAATCACGCCTGAGCTACTTTTGAACTTCCAAGTATCAGTCGGTTTATATACGATACGATCCTATTAGAAGACGGAGTCTTCGAGGCTCAACAGCAATCAATACCGTCTCGTCATATCCGCCCATCAATCCAGGGGTTGATTTTCGGGATGGTATTGTCCCACTGTTGAGTGTAGAAAATGACACCGTTAGGATAAGTACTATCTGTCTGTGCCGTCCTACTGTAAATACTATATGTTGTGCTGTCCTATTGTAAATATCCAATGCTGTAAATATGCTTCTATTGTAAATACTGCATGTTGTAGCGCAATGCCCGATCACAATATGATCTTTGTTTAATACCTGAAGTTGGTTATCAGTCAGTATAAAATCGTCATTCCCGTATATATTAATGATTATTTTTTCCGGGGTAACTTTTCCGGTTCTGACAGCGCTATCAAGAATTTCTTTATTATGTATGAAACATTTCACGCAGTGATACATTATATAATACTTGCTTGATTAATTGTGGATTTTTCTGCTTTTTACTAGTAAAGTACCCTTCCGGGTTTGCAAATCGGACGACTTTTTACTTTTTACTAGTAAAGTACCCTTCCGGGTTGAAAAATTGGACGATTTTTTTTTTATTTTTACTAGTAATTACCCTATCAAAATTAGCAAATCGGACAGTGTGTACAAAATATATATAAAATAAAATATTTTTACTTTTGCTTGTACTTGCTTGTGAATTTCAGACGATTTTTGTGATTTTTACTAGTAAAGTACCCTTCCAGGTCGAAAAATTGGACGATTTCTGCGACTTTTACTAGTAAATACCCCATCAAGGTTGAAAAATTGGACGCTTTCTGTGATTTTTACTAGTAATTACCCTATAAATGCCGTGAATTTGTCAGTGTTGCACAAAATATTATATTTTTACTGTAATATCTTCTCGTGAAATGCACGAGTCATGTTATATTTTTTTATTGTTTAAAATAATTTCTTGAAATATTTTTTATGTTGACGGTGACATTACTGCTATCGTCGTCGTCGTCAGTGACATCATCATCAGTGACATCATCATCATTGACATCATCATCAGTGACATCAGTGACATCATCATCAGTGACATCATCAGTGACATCATCATCACATTTTTTCTTCAGGGACATTATTATAATATAATATTATTAATTGAAAAGGCTTGGAAATCTTCAGGATTGAAAGTCTTAAGACTGAAAATCGTTTTGCGATGAAAGTCCTTAGGACTTGGAAATCCTCAGGATTTCACCAGGAGACTAATATGTAGTGTTTCATTTCGCAAATCAAGGGGATTCCCACTCTGGTCCGTCAGCGCGAAATTTATTCTGGTCAGCCATGGATTATGACATCGTAGATAGACCGGATTGATTGGCTCTTGCACAATCAGAAATCCAGGTGGTACTTTCGGAGTAAATGAATAAAGAATAAACCCTTGCTGGGCTTGATTTGATAATGTCGTGTCTGTGATGTTGCTGCCATCAATGACATCACACACAAGATTGACCGCGACCACTGAAGTTATATTTACGATGCCCGGGGATACATGACGGCCTTACCCTTCGGTGTTATTGTTGTGTCTGAGGATAGTTGGCTCCGGTAGTGTCTTTCTGTGTTGTGCAAGTATGTCGTCGAAGGACTCATTGATGAGGTCGGTGACGGATTTCTTCATCTCGGGTACGTTATATCCGAGAAATTTAAAATCTGGTAGAGTGGCTGTTGTCAACGAGTAGGCATCTAAAAATTGTTGTTTAAAATCAGTTTTATCGTTAATTATTGCCTGAATTGCTCGCTGGTTAATATATTCCATGTCGGATACGAGCTGATTTAATATTTCGATTCGTGAAATGATTTCGCTGCGTGAACTTGTTATATCAAAAAGATGTTCTTGGAAATATTGCCGTAGTCGCTCTAGTTGTGTTTTATGCTCTTGATTACTGACTGTAAAGAACTTGCGGTGATATCCCTTTGAGAAAACCATAAAGCTACAGTACCCTCTGATTCTATGAACTCCTGTTTTAAGGGAAACTCAAAAATAGAAAACTCACCAGCGTATCTAAATTTACTACCCATCGTTTCGTTTTTTATTCTGAGTAAAAGATCTTTGTATGACGGTGTAATTTCATGATATGATTGTTTGTCAGTGACATAATCAGACTTATTCGGGGCTGGCGGCGTTGGTTGTGCCGGTGGAGCGACTTCAGGCAATCCTAATACTGTTCTGATCGAACTGTTATATATATCCACGGCGTAGTCTGGGGTGTTTATTTCGATGGCCGACGACAGCGTTGGCTCATGAACAGTTATTGCTATTTTGGATTCCTTCCCGGTGATGTTTTTTATTCGACGTTGCAGTTCCTCGTTGATTTCTTCGATTTGATAAGACCCGGTTGGTAACCCAATGACGTTCCAGTCTGGCGTGCCATCGGGTTTATTTTTATATACGAACACAAACGAATTATTTGCTGGCAATCCGCCAAACGATCTTGATCTGATATTGGGCCAACTGTGATATACTCGTCATTGTGCTAATGCGATCTCGCTCACTGGATTCGTAGTTGGAAAATTAATACTGAATTCTGGCTTAGTTGAGGTTACTGTTAACAAAGATGTTCACGCCGGGCTTGTATTTGCGACTATCTGCTGAAGTAATTCCGTCATTATTTATCTGCTGTCGTTTCAAATTGAGGTTCCTTTTGTAATCGTTATACACGGTTGCCATTTCGGCGAATTCGGAATCTGATATTGTTGTATCGTCAAGACTGGATGATATCAGCGCAGACAATTTCGAGTAGGTGCTTGTGGCCGCGCTGTTTAACTTTTCATACTCGTGCAATTTTGTTAGCGCACACGAGGATATTATTTTCGCAATAAATTAGCAACTCCTGCAATTGTCGCTGATGTTGAAACTGTAATTGTGATTGCAATTGCAGTTGTCACTGGTTTTAACGCTGATAATAACACACCCGTGGATGCAACTATCGCTGACACCGAATATATTATTGTGTCTAACACGGTTACACGCCGCTTGTATTTTTTTACCTTTGTTGTATATTCGTTGATGGTATTTTTTAACTCTGACTGCCATTTGCGTACCTGATCATATCTGTATTGCTGCGCTGTTGTCGGTGACTGCATCACTGTCGTTGTCATTTATTATTTTACGCAGTAACCAATTGAGGCGTGTCAGCTACAAATTCCAAACACCACCAGTAAGATGTTGCGGTTAATTTCTTGTCGGTGGATTCCAGTATAAATGTTTCTTCGGTTCCGCTATTTAATATGATAGTCACAACCCCGCAAAACTTGTCGGTGGAATGTCTCCAGGGATATGTTGTGAAGATTTCAAATTTAGCGGCACTGAACACAGACAGTCTGTACAGGCCAGTGACTGTTGCGGTATATCTGATAGTATTATTTTGTCGAGACCATGTTGCGAATCCAGATGATATCGTGTATACTATGTTGGTGATATGCCCGGGAGTAACTCCAGTGGGGACTTTAATCAAACTGGTTTTGTTAATGATCTCAGGAATCCCCGATACGATATCCTGCTGTGTTTGTTTGATCGTGTCAATGTTGGTCTTGATATCAGAAAGCTTCATATCAACGGTGTGCGGAGTACCAAAGAACTCATCCGTGGTCTCATCAGTTTTTCTAAAGTTTCTACGGAGATTTGTAAACGCGTTTACATGAACATCATACTCCGCTCGCAACGTTGTTAGTTTACTGTCAACGGCGCTAGCGCTTGCGTCAACATATTGTTTGTTTGCGGCATCTTCCGCCGCTGTTGGATCTCTTAAAACAGTTATTTTGTTGCCGTTCATGCTGAGTTCACCTGTCATTGTATCACCGGTATTTTTTAGCCGAGTAACGAGGATGTCCCCAACGTTTGTAAATAACGCGTCAATATATTTTTTGTTTGCAGCATCTGCCGCCGATGTTGGATCCGCTAACACAGTTATTTTGTTTCCGTTCATGCTGAGTTCACCTGTCATTGTATCACCGGTCTTTTTTACTGCAACGCTGCGCATATCATCTCGCAACGCCCCGATTGATATCAGCGAATCCCGGATTTTTCCGCTATCAGTGAACACAGGGATGTTACCCGGAGTAGCTCCAATAACCCTACGAATTATTTCATGCCATTTGATATCGCTGGTTTTCAGTTTTCCGTGCCGGTCCTGAAAAATAACAACCTCATCTGGGTCTATCCCGGTCAGACTTAAAAGATTATGGATTTCATCTTTGGTCGCATATTTTGATAAATCCACATCGACGCGTATTTTTGTCTTTGTTTCGAGAAGAGATCTTCCGTAAATATCAACCATTATTTGATAGGAAACCGTTTAAATTGACCCGTGGTATACTCGTGCTCAGCTTTGTGAGGTGGTTTGGTTGACGCTGATATCGCATCAAGAACATTCAATACTTGTTGGCCACATATCGGAGGATCGGTCAGTGTTTGTGTTGGCAACGTTGAGTACCACACTTTTGACCCTGACCCTGACGCGGGGATATTTTTTGTATACTGGAGAAATTCAACTGGCGGCGCTAACCCATACGAATCGAAATAGATAATTCCACGTGGATCGATCACGTAAGCAACCCAGTGAGTTCCTGGACCATAGCTGTTATCAAGATTAATAATTCCGGTTTCTGGATTATTCGGTTGTCGTGGTAGCTGATCTCGCATAAAGACGCCTCTGAAATGTTTTATATTTAATTGTTTAACAGCATCGATCAAATCAAATTGGACATCGGTGTGGTTTTCAGAACCGTTTTGGGTACCATGATGGTGGAGTTCCTGGAAGTCTTAGCCCGCGTCCCTTTTTTTGTATCCTTTCCCTGTGGCTTTCTTTAGTGCCATTCCAGCATCGGTTCCAACAGCTCCTAACGCGGCAGCCTTAGCGACTGCGGGGACATTAGCAGCTATCAGTGCTGGTATTGCGGCGAGAAGTGGAAATATACCACCGGTTTTAACCATATCTTTGACAGCTGCAGGAGAGAAATCAAGTCGAACTCCAGTCGCTGCTTGTTTTGCTTTATTAAAATGTTTTAGTTGGGTTTCAGTCAGCGATAATTTGTTTGGACCGCCGGTAATCTGATCAGTTTTTAGTGTCTTCGTTGTCCCACATGTGCTTGCGTTTTTCGATTGTAATTTCTTAGCCTGACCAGGAGTCAGAGTGACATTAACGTGACTGTATGACATTTTTTTATAATAAACGCGATTAATCTAATTGTTACATATCTTCGGAAAACTACAAGTTTTCTACTGGTGCATCAACGAGTCTCATTCGGCCGCCAGCAGCTTCAAGCAGCATTGTTTTATCGGAAAGTATAACAGCGATTGCTCTTAATTAGCTATAGCGGCTGCTCCTGCTGGTGGCGGCTCTTTATTCACGATAGCCCGAAAGTGTATATCAACGACAGACTGTCTGGTTAAATCAAGATGCTCCAGCGAGAAGTAATAGATTGGATAATGAGATATGAAATCCAATTGTGATATTTGCAAACCAGTATCGATATTTTGTCAATCGTTGATACGCACGTGCAACATGGTTGTTACCAAAATGTAACATTATATTCTCGGATGGTTCTTGATGTCCGTTTATTCTCAGAGAAACGTCAGTGATACGAAGTTGATCAAATATCATATGCGAACTTGTCTGCGAGTTTACCCGTGCAACGTCCTGAAGAGCAATAAAAATATGTCGCGGCGCAGCAACCCCCTGTTGTGATGCTATGTGCCATGTGAATAAACCATTAACGGCACTTTGCATACTATCTGTGGTTGTTGTGAGCCACGATAGCAGCATTTTACCACCTTGATCCATAAAAGAAAGCAGTCGTGGTTCTTCAGTAATTGAAGGAGTCATTACCGGCATACACAGTGATAGTTTTGTTATGTTTACGCGACCAGGGTCACCCATAGGTCGCCATAGTGCATCATCATCGCTGACTTTTCTAACAAGCACGACTGTATACTTTGCTCCAAAAATTACCTTTCTGACATCTCTGCAAAATCCAAAGATGTGCGACAGTGGAATCGCACAAGAAAAATTTCTACGATCACCTTTCAGCATTTGTCTACGTGCAGCGAAACCTAAATTAAATTCTGCATTAGCACCATGAGCCACCGGCCACACATCAGCATCAGCGTTATTGGCAAAGTTTCTTGGTCGTCTAATATTGTACGGATCACTGTTAGGAAAATTAGAAGTGTCCTTGGCAATCATCATTGATGGACCAGCTGATCTTGTATAATCATCAGAATATCTTGCTAGACCAATTATTGTTGTGGCAAAATCGACATCCTTGTAAATCGATTCAATATTTTTTCCGTCAATGCTGTAGATAGCACTATCAAACAGGGCCATAATTCCGTTATTGACAAAACCGATTTTAACATCAGGTCCGTAGGCTGTTTCATCTGCTTTTACAATTTCTCCTTGTACATCAATGAATGCTTCAGCGGGCAGGAAATATCTACTTGTATCCTGGACATGAAGTTCAATTTGCCCCCCTCGTTGATTTGGGGTTCGTGCGTCATAAGAATAATACTGATAATCACGCACCGATTCATTTTTAAGGACCGGCTCGTCTGTGTCGAATGCTGGGTCGGATTCCCATTTAAACATTTTATTATAAAAGTTATCGTCTAAAACGAAGACCACTTCCCGCCACCAAACTTGTATTCGTTTGTCCCGGACCTTGTCCGGGGGCTATCAGCGATGCAAGTTTTTGATTTGCGGCTTCATTTATTGCTTTACTAACATCCGCGGGCATATCTGCGGTGACCGGTAATTTTACCGGTGGTGGTTTTCTGCGTATTAATCACGCTAGTCTGTCCTTGATTGCCAAGAATGCTTTACTGGCAGCGCTACCAACAGCTCCGGTAGCTTTATCTTTAATAACGTCAATAGCTTTCATTGATAATTGTTTTGCGATCGGTATTGCTTTAGGTGCCACTCTCGCGCATAAACCCCTGACAACATCGCCGAGTCCATTTCCATAAGTCATTCTGTATACGGGTACTCGTGAATTTACAACCCTGACCATGACTGGCCTACGATGAGAATTGTGTACGATCATTTTATTTAATTGTTATTTCTCTAATTGCAGAGACTTTCAGTCGTGGCGACTTTCAGTCGCTGTCCACGAGTTCATCAATAAGTTCTCGCTAGATGCTAGTATCCATGATGCCGCCGCGAAATAATCGCTGACAGATATCAGCCGCTTCATTAATGATTTCCGGAGAGTTGTTTCCGGCGCGTCTTCCTCCGATGAGAACTTCTAACCGCGATACATCATTGACGACGTTGTCGGGACAAGTAATTCCCAAACCACTGCCAGTAGCTACAGTGTCAGATGCGTCAAAAAATTCTTCTTCTGTCCCTGTGTCTTTTTTAGATAAAGATCTCGCTTTTTTAAGATACTTCTCTTTTTTAAGTTCCGGCGAAAGAGACTGTTGTTGTTCTATCTGTTGCAGAGGTGGAGGAAGTTGATAAGAAGGCCCCTGCTGGTGCGTTATTTGTTTCATTTTCTCTCTATAAAGGCTTTTTATTTTTTCATCAAGAATTCTGTTTTCTAAATCATCATCTCTGGCCTGATTTTTGTTTTTATATATGCGATATATCCACTTAATAAGATTGTCGTCGGTTACTTTTTCAGAGCCGGGTTTTAAGACACTAGACTTACTAAATATACTAGTTAATATTTTTTCAGGCAATTTATTTTCTTTAGTACTTTTAAGATCTTCAATAAAATCCTCCCTAAGTTTTGTAATTAGTCCAATATTTTCCTTTATTGGTTTAGACGCGAGTTCAGCACGAATTTGTCCAATACCTTCAAGTATTTCTTCGCCAAGGGGCGGAGGTTGAGCTGCAACTATATCAGTTGGAAGATCTCGTAAAATCTTTTTTGTTTGTTTGGTTCTTCTAGCAATTTTTTCAGTCTGCTCAGCGGTTTGTTTTAGCACTGGAAGAATACCCTTTTCATCTCCCAATAAAGCTCTGTCAGTGATCGCCGCAGCTTTTTCAGTAGCTGTTGTGACGGGTTTAAATAATAATTCTGCACCTGTTGCAAATTCAACTTGTGTTTGCTGCCGCGCTTGTAATTTTTGTCTTACACTATCTCGTACAGGAAGAAATTTTTTTATTGCTTCTAGTCGCTCTCAAGCTAGTCTAGCGGAATGTGCTTCTCCGATGTTGGCCATTATTGTTAACTTAAATTTTTAATTTACAGCAGCAGAAACGGCGACGACAAGCAAACTCTGCTAGGACTTTCACAGAAAAGCAGAGGGGGCTAAACACCCCCGAGTGTTTTCGCAGCATAGACCCTTGTACCAAGAAATAGTTGTACGGGTAGATATTTTCACGATATAACTCTCCCAAGTCAGCAGAGAAAGCCCATTTTATCATGTTTTCTGAATGGAGGGTTTATTTTGTGAAAATAATATCTCTATCTAAAATGTCCTCGATGGGGGGCTCTGTTAAGCGAAATATTTTGTGGGATTCGCCCCCTCTGTTGCTCAAGTATTTATACAGATGTGGTCATCCAGTTGGTCGTGTACCTTCTACTAATTCCCCATATAACAGGTCCTTGGGAATGCGGCCTGGGTCCATTCTCTTGACATGCCCAAACCAGTGAAGGCGCCTCTCGCTGAGAATGGAGAACATGCTGTTCATGTTGGCGCGTTCTAGAACCTCTGTGTTGGGTACTTTGTCCTGTCACTGGATGTGCAGAATGCGCTGCAGACATCTCAGGTGGAAGCTGTTGAGTTTCCTCTCGTGTCTTGCATAGGTGGTCCATGTTTCGCTGCTGTAGAGAAGTGAGCTGAGCACGCAGACTTGGTAGACACGCAGTTTGGTCTTCTCGGTGAGGCTGGGGTTGTTACAGACTCTCTGGTTAAGTCTGGCCATCACTGCTGCTGCCTTGGCAATCCTGCGGTTCACCTCAGAATCAATGGAGAGTGAGCTGGAGATGTTAGACCCGAGGTATGTGAAGTTCTCGACAACTTCCAAATTGTACCCGTCGATGGTGACAGAGGGAGGGGAGTCTGCGTCCTGCGCCATGACGTTCGTTTTCTTCAAACTGATGGTCAGTCCAAATTCCTTACAAGCATGGGAGAGACGGCATACCAGCTGCTGAAGTCCATGTTCCGTGTGTGATGTCAAGGCGGCATCGTCGGCGAAGAGCAATTCATGGATGAGTACCTCTGTGACTTTAGTCTTAGCACGGAGACAGGCGATGTTGAACAGCTTGCCGTCAGCCCTGGTATGGATGTCCACTCCCTCGCTGCAGTCCTTGAATGTGTACTGGAGAAGCATGGAGAAGAAGATGGCAAAGAGCGTCGGCGCAAGGACACAGCCTTGTTTGACTCCGCTGATGACTGGGAAGGCTTGAGATGTTGCCCCATTGAAGCACACTGTGCTGTGCATGTTCTCGTGGAACGACATGATGACAGCAAGCAGACGTGGGGGGCAGCCGATCTTCTGCAGTAGTCTGAAGAGTCCACTTCGACTAACCAGGTCAAACGCCTTCGTCAGGTCTAGGAAGGCCATGTAGAGAGGCATCTGTTGCTCGCGACACTTCTCCTGAAGCTGACGTAGTGAGAAGATCATGTCTACAGTTGACCTGCCGGCTCGAAATCCACACTGGGACTCTAGGAAGACGCGGGAGGCTAGGATCTGTAAGCGCGCCAAGGCAACACGGGCAAAAGCCTTTCCGACGATGCTGAGGGGGGAGATGCCCCGATAGTTGTTGCAGTCGCTACGGTCTCGTTTGTTTTTGTACAAAGTGACGATGTTGGCGTCACGAATGTCTTGTGGGATGTATCCCTGTTCCCAGCAAAGGCAGAGGAGTATGTGTAGGGGCTGGAGCAGTGCTGGTTTTCTGCTCTTAAGGACTTCAGGCGGGATGCCGTCGCTTCCAGGAGCCTTCCAACAGGCAAGGCAATCGTTGGCTTTTCTGATCTCTTCCAGGTTGGGCTGTGTGTCTAGCTCCTCCATGACAGGCATGCTGTTAAACATGTAACTGAGTTAAACACATCATTCTAAGTCATATGGAATAATGGTTCACACTATTCCCAAGTCAACTTAAATGCTTATTTCCTTTCAGATGATATCTCAATATATTTTTCAAGATTATAGTGATCTTTAGGAAACACTTATTAAGCCATCTAATATGCGCATATTTACAATCATTTTACGTATATAAGAAACTAATAAAGAAAAGGTTTTAATATATTTCATCTCTACTTGTATTTCCCAATTTAACAGCTTTTGCACTTGGCACATTGTCTTGATTCACTTTATTCTGAATCCAAACGATTACTTCATTTCCACAGCTTGATTATCACATTACATTCTCAAAGCAAATGCAGTATTGTTTCCGGGGCATTTTTACAACAAGTACATTTATCAGTACTGGATAATTTTATATTATACAGAGAATACTTTATTGGTAAAATTCCATGAGTAACAAGAATTGGAAACAATTGTAATTTTTATTTTCTTGTTATTTTAAAACATTAGTATTTAGGTCCGGGGTACCGGGTATATTATTTTCTAGTAACAGTTTGCATGTAACACATCACGCCAATGAGCATTTGATACAACCATCACATGTTCATCTCCTGGTAGGAACATATTTTTTATTCAAATAAATTGACCAATTTTCTGTGAGGTAGTAGAATTCTACGAATTCATGTTATTTTCAAAGCTTTTATAACTTTATCAATATCTTTCATCGCCATGCCACGTTTAGAAAAAGTTTGTATCATGGCTTCTCTTTTAAATTTGTTCACTTTTGATTTCCATATTAAGGTGAAATATAATTTATTCTCAGATAAATATTTTTGAGGAGGATTTAATAGTGAGATGAAGAAAGTGTTTCTGCACTGTACTTCTCGCTTCCTATCTAAACTGCGTTTGTTTTGGCAATGTTCAGTTTCAGTCCTGATATTCTTGCAAAGTAGATCAATAATCCAACACAGGATTCCATTGAATCGCAAGAGCCAGCACTATACAAAGTAGTGTCACCTGCAATATTATGGTTCCCTTAACTTGATACATTGTATTCTTTTATTTTATTCTTTAATATTATAGACAATATTTCTGTAATTAATAAGAAGAGATACGGAGATACTGAATCACCCTGCAAACAACCTCTGGAAATGTTGAACAAGTTTTTGAAACTGCCGATGAGATATTGCAATACAAAGTTTTAGCCAGGTGACTCATACTTGGTAAGAAAAAAAGTAAGAACATTATTATTAACCTTCGATGAAATAGAATCAAGTGCTCTTTCAAAATCAATTAATAACAATACACCAGGATTTTGTAACTCTTATGTAATGTGCATAACATCATCCTTGTATTTTTCAACAATGTATCTTTCTTTTACAAAACCAGATTGATCCTCAGATATTATTTCATTCAGTACTGACTTAATTCTTTTGGCAGTACATACTCATGTTAGTTTGTATACAACATTAAGCAGAGAAAGTGGGTGTCAGTTCCTCAGATAATGCTTAGGTTCCTCCTCGTTGGGTATGCAAGTTATATTACCTTGTCTCAAAACAGTTAAAATGATCCATTTTCGCATGCCTCATTGATTGTTCTAAGTACAAGTTCCCCAATGTCGATGAAAAAGACTTAAAAAAATTCAGCTGTGAAATCATCTGATCCCGGGGTTTTACTATTTGTTATACTTTTTATACAACGCGTACTTCCGCTTCAGTAACTTTGCCTTCTAATCTTAGAGATCGCTCTTGGTTAAGTCTAGGAATTTGATAGTTTTTGAGACGATCCTCTAAGTCCATATCATTGACCTCTTTTTCCTTATTATACAGAATAATAAAAATACTCTTTGACTTTCCTTAGAATATAAAATTGAATACTAATAATTTCCTATTCATCTGTAATTACGTTTGTGATTGTTCTATTCACATAGCTTCGGTTTTCTAGGTGGCAAACGGGGACCCCGAGTGGCCGAGTGGTCTAAAGCGCTCTCCGTCACGGATCACTGCCATCTCACCTCTGTCTGCGTGGGTTCGAGTCTAGGGCTCGGCAAATGTGGATATGTGAGGAAGCTTGCCGGTAGCTTCTCGTGGGTCGGTGGTTCTTTCAGGGGTTTTCCCGGGTTCTTCCTCCACCATTAATACTGGCCGCCATGTATAGCCTATCTTGTGCTGCAAAATGGCGTTAAACCCTATAACAACAATAACAACTAGGTGGCAAACGTATCTGGTTGTTTTTTTTATCATCTTCTATTCATTTTACTCTGGATCTAGTAATGCTTCCATAAAACTTCTCTTTTCTCAAACTTTCAAGCTCTTTCTATTTAGACTCCAGTATTTATGAATACTAAGATCCTGTGGAACCATTATTCATGGACTGTATTTACTGCACATGTTGTATTTCCTGTTTTATTTTACATTTCATTCTATATGAAGCATATGAAATGCATCTTGAAATAACTAATCTGATCTAGTCAGTCTTAGATCTGAATTCAATACATTGCCAATATCAGTATCAGTTCAAAGTTCATTTAGGCACTAACTCAGACTTGCCACTTTAGGGCATAGTAGTTTGAATATCATGCTAATGTAAAGTTTACCCCAATCTAATTTGAATTCAATATATGCAGTAGTAAATTGGGCGTTTCGCAGATAATGCAATAGGGTAACTATAACAAACAAGTACAATACCTTCGTCACACGACTACGTACCAACTCATGCACTAAATGAATTCATAACCAATTGTGAAGACCAAATATCCGCCAAATAATGACAAACTTCACTAAGAATTATCTTAGTTTAGATTTTATCTGCTTAATAAACAGCAAAAAAGACTTGCTACTTGAAAAGATGGTCTTTTAGACTTATGGACTAACTCTCGTATTCTTTAAATATCAAATTCAACTGCGATATTATAGAACACCTGCATATTTATTTTTCTCTGAGACAGGATTCAACAAAAAAAGTACTTTTTAAGAAACATATATAATAATTTAAGCCAAAAATCTCAGATGCCATATTGACATCAAATATAGAATAGGAATGTTGTAAACACAAGGCATCTAAGATATTTTCAGGATGAATTGCAAGTTCATTTGATGCACATCAATTATAAAAGAAGCCACTTTGTAGAAATAAAAAATATGATTAACAACTTACAAATAAGGGACTCAACTTTCCCCGAAAAATGAATTAATACTGATTGAATTAATTGACGCATTATAGTCATATAACCTGATTACAATCGGAAAATGATAAATGACATTAATGTAAGGAGTTATATTCAAAAACGAAATAAGATATCCTGAGAATAGATTATGAAAAACGCTGAGAACTCATCTAGGACAAATTTTGTTGTTGTTGTCGTTCTTGTGGGGTTTAACGCCATTTTTTTCAGCACACGATAGGCTACACATGGCGGCCAGTATTAATGGTGAAGGAAGAACCCGGGAAAACCCCGGTAAGAACCAGCGACCCACGAGAAGCTACTGGCAAGCTTTCTCACATACCCACATTGGCCGATTCCTAGACTCGAACCCACGCAGAGTTGAGATGGAAGTGATCCGTACCGGAAAGCGCTTTAGACCACTCGGCCGCTTGGGGCCCCTGGACATATTACGTACAAAGTTCATGACAAAACTTTGATTTGATTCGTTTCCTTCGTATTTCAAAACAGATCGACCGTGCCAAGGTAACTTGAGAAAAGTACGTTTCCCAGAGCCATACCACGGCAGCTATATATGGCTAAATTGATGATAGGATTTGAAGCCGCACGTTTATGCTCGAGAGTCCGACATACCAATTGCTGGGCCTCCATGGCACTTATATCATACACAATTTTATTAATTTACTATAGTCAGAAAAACACAGAATGAAGGGATGAACGGAATAAATGATGAGTCGAAAACCCAACTTAACATTTGCGCTTTCATTGCGCTAGACCGGAGATAATAAAGCTGGAGTTCACGTTCGTGGTATACTTAGAAGAAAAATAGGATAAAGATTGAATAATGGTAAAGATACAGGACATGCTCCCAATGGAGCATGATGATAATAATGTTTCCTACCTTAAATATTCTCAGCATGTTGTTTTAATGTTTTCTAATTTCATGGTGTTTGTTTTTGGAATCATATCATTATATGTTTTTATCTTATAGGTGTTGTGTAATGTTGTAAAGCGCTTAGAGCTTCTAAAGATTAGGCGCTATACAAAGTCCTCATTATTATTATTATTATTTTTATTATGATTCGGGTCTCAAATAATGAAGCAACAGCTTGAAATGCATATAAAAAGACTAACTCAAAACTATAGGAAATGTTCCCCACACCACCCCATCTCTCTCTCTCTCACTCTACCTGTTTTAGCTTTCGTAACTCTCTTTAATTTTTCTTTAATTGAATGAGGATAAAATACGTATTTTTTGTCAGTTATTTGAAAACACAAATATGTGTATCATTATAGCACATAGCAGATAGAAGAAATCCTGTCAGTCATTAAATATTAATATATGTAAGTATGCAAATGACAATGCCAGAAACGATGGTTTTCATTGGACATTGTGATTTTAGAAACTTTTAACCTAATTAATTTCAACATTCAGACTTATACTAATCGAAATTAATTATTATATTATTTGACCGGTAGTGTATATACTTTAACCGTTACTAATAATTCACTGTACGGTTCATTTCAGCATTGGTAATTACATTTTATTTTGTTTGCTATTACACTTTTTGAAGTACGATTTAAAAATAGACCACCATGAATGTTGCTATAAATGTTTGATGGCGTTATCAGATTTCGTGGATTATTTGAATAGAAAGATCGTTATTATTAGACTAGCAGTTTTGTTGTTGTTATTATTATTATTATTATTATCGCGAGTTCTATGTTATCTCAGTAGTGAAACATTTTTTAAAAATTTTTGTTAGCTCCATCTATCTTATACTTATATATACTGTATGACCATAATTTACTAGTTTTACATCACCGGTTGATTTTGGGAAAATGTCAGGAATGCTGAAGAGCACATTTCTTCAAAAATACTTTCATGAATATCTCTGTTTCTAAACAATATATAAGCCCTATTTTCTCATAAAGAATCTACATCTTCTTAAAATTATTATCACTGTAACAACTGGGTAAACCAGTTTGTCGTCTGCTAAAGTCCAATAATGTTATGCAAGTGTTAGTTCACATGATTCCCGTATTTGTCAAGGGATCGAATTTCTGGTAGCAAAGAAGGGTCAAAATGTGAATTATGTTAATGTTTTTGTTTACTGTTGGCTTTCGCTACTGACAGCTGCCGAATTAAAAGCTTTGTTGTACACGATTTATTACGTTTCATTAAAACACCGGAGTTGTTTAAACAGTCTTAGGTCAACATGCACTTTCATGTTCATGCTGCTCGTCTTTTTTTGGGGCACCAGACAGATGCCCCCCACCAGTTCCCCAAAAAAAGGAAAAGTTGTTATGTGGTCTGTATCCCCCGAAGGTGTGTATGTTTGTATTATTTATAACAGAATTTTGATCAAAAATTTGATTTTTTGAAATTTTTGATGGGGTATTTATTCCCTAGTGTTATCTAAAGGGTTGTTCATCCGACACTGCTTTAGACCCCGGTGTCGAAATCCCTTCCCTTGTTTGTTTTGTGATCTATGCCAGAGATCTCTAAGTCCCATGTGTGCTATATGTGTATGCTATGTGTTTGTGTGCTATATGTTTCTATGTTGGGACGGCTTCTATAGTCAAATTTCCCCAGTTGTCTTCTCGAATACTTGTTGGCTAATAATTTTTTATTTCATTAATTATATTAGATTTAATTTTTGAGATTTGATAGAGAAAACGGTGTGATATTTTGGTTTTTATAAATGAAACTTATTGTTTTAAATGATTGATCATGTGTGTCGTTTTCTCTCTATTTTTTGTTTCCGAAGGAGAGGCTTTGACCGGTGAAGGCTCCACATTTTTCTTTAATTTCTTAATGTTTCACCTGCAGCGGAGTGTAGCTCTCTCCATTTTGTTTTTTTTTTATAGAAAGTGTAACACGAAAGTTCCAAAAAGTTTTTATCTTGAGTATTTAGTATAGGTTTTGTTAGTATTGTTAGTTTTGTTTCTTCTCTAAATGTTATTATTCCCATGTTTCTGTTCTGTTTGTCCATTTCCTCTGCATGCGTTTTTCTGTCACTATTTTGCAGGCCTGTTCACTTTGCGTAGCGCCTTGTGACTTAGCCCTGCGACGTCTATGCAACTTAATTCTCCCATGCAGAGGTTCCCTGTATCCCTTTACTTAAATGTTGAAAACGTGAGGGGGAAAAAAAAAAAAAAATAATAAAATTTTTCCTACCTACCACTCTCTCGTTCTCCATCCTTCCTTTACTTTTTCTTCCCTTTCTAAAGGAACATTTGGAATTAAATTCTTTTTTGAGATTTCAAGAGATATTTGGAGGGAGATGGGGGTTGTGCCCCGGCGCCCTGACCCTTCCAGGTCAGTTCTCTCGAAGACCCCACCCTCCCTCTCCTCAAACCCAACAGAAACAATCCCAAGAAACTAAGATGAGTATGGTCAGGCGTATTTCATTTTTAGTATTATGCTTGTTAAATTTATCCTAAGCTTCAAGTAAGAATTGGGTGTGTGATGGGGGCAGGGTCATGGCTGGCATATGCGTTACCGCTGATCGGTACTACCACAGACCCCGCCCCCCTTTTCCCTCATAACCGCAGAATTAGTGTTAGAAGGCTCTAGGTTAGTATATTCAGACGTTGCTTTGTTTTGGTAGATCTTTATTGTTTTTCTTATTTGGAAATCGTAATTATTTGTCCACAAGACATCACTGTTGCTATTATATAATTTATTATTTTTAAAACAGTTTTATTATCGTAATCTACATCTAGATATAAAATATTTTATTTATGATAATTATATGTTTTGCTAATTTCCGTTATTAACATAGTCCTATTATTTTTACTTTTGTCGCATTGGGTTATCGTATGTAGTTTGGTGAAGTTGGCCTTCTTACATAAAGGGCATTTTGGCATTATACTAATCATACGTCGTTTAATTGCTTCTTCGCCTGTAAGCCAGGCGTCGTGTAGATACTTGAAAATTATGCTTTGTATTTTTACAGATCTTATTTTTCCCCAGTTTTTCCCAAGTTTTTGCCCAATTTATCCCCCAGTTATTCTGCTCTACTCAACATATTATATATTTCATTTCTTCTTCTCTGATCCATGCATAACTTTGACTTAAATCTAAATTCCATGATTCCATTTTGTCTCTATATTTTAAAAGTATTTCTTTGATGTATCTAAATTTTCTAGGTACTTCCAGTTTTTTTAGTGAGCTTATTGTTTTTATATATATCTGGTCGGTTTCTCAATGTGAAACCAAACCAGTATATATATAGTGCTTCCCATGCTGTGACAGGGTCTGGTTGTATCTTTTTGAATCTGTTCATTATATTTGTTAGTTTTAGTAGTAGGGGGCTTGGCAAACCCAAGCCCCCTCTACTTCTGTCTCGATATAGTGTTTCTTTTTTTACGTAGTGCATTTTAAAATTCCAAACATAGTCAATTATTTTTTTATCTATCCTATTTAAAACTGTGTTATTTATATCTATAGATTTAATTATGTAATTAATATTGGAGTATAGGTATGTCTTTGCCACTTGAGTCCGCTCCATGATGCATAGTGGCGCCATGGCCCAGATTTCCACATTTTCTCTTATTTTCTTGATTGTTTGTTTGTAGTTTTCTATGGTCTCTTTTTTCCCCAAATGTACCCCTAGAGCTTTTACCGTATCTCTTTGGAGGTGGGGGGGGGGGGGCAGCCCGGGGTGGTTGCCCCTCCATTTTCCTATTTTTAAAATTTCAGTCTTGTCGTGGTTTATTTGTGAACCCGATGCTTTACCAAATTTTTCAAATTGTTCTTTTAAGTGTTTGTAACATTTGCCCTCCCTTATAAAGTTGATGCAATCGTCTGCATGTTGGAGCATTTTTAGTTCTATTTTTAGGTTAGGTATTTGTATACCTTCAATTTCTGGGTTATTCCTTATCTTGTGGCCTAAGATTTATATTGCCATTACGTATAATAGCATTGATAGTGGACATCCCTGTCTCACTGATCGTTGTATTTCAAATTCTTTTGTGCATTTCCCATTTACCTGTACACGTGAAGTTATCCCTGTTTATAGAAGTTCGGTCCGAAGCCAAATTTTTTTAATACACTCTGTATATAGTTTTGTTCTAATCGGTCAAAGGCTTTTTCTTGGTCGACGAGTACCATAGTACCCTTCGTACCTGCTTCGTTTACATAATCTATTATGGTTTTGATATTTAAAATATTATTTTGTATATCCCTCCCTTTTCCCCCACAGGTTTGGTTTACATTTATTGTTTTATTTATCCCCCCCCCCTTTACTCTGTTTGTTAGTATTCTGCTTAAAATTTTGTAATCTGTATTTAGAAGTGATATTGGTCTCCAATTCTTTATCGCGTCTCTATCTCCTTTTCCTTTATATATCAGTGTAATAATCCCCTCCGTCATTGATTTAGTCATATGTTTCTTACTTAAAAATATATTATTGAATAAGGCGTTTAGGATCGGCGTTAGTTCACCGTGGAATTTCTGATAGAATTCCACGGTTAGTCCATCTTTTCCTGGCGATTTTTTCTTAGTTAGTGTAGCTATGTTCTTTTGGATTTCTTCATCTGTGATAACATCATCACATATGTCTCTATGTTCTGATGATATCCTAAAGCAATCAACATTATTTAAATAACTATCGATTGTGATGGGATCTATGTTTTGTGTAGTGTAGAGTTCTATAACGTAGCTAAAAATATTGTTTAAAATGTCTTCTTTTTCCGTGTAGGTTACATTGTTTAATTTGAATTTGTTCATAATTTTTCCACACCCTTTTCTAAATTCTTCCCTTTTGTACAAGTCGTTTGCTTTATTGTATAATTCTGTAAATTTACCCGCCCCTGTTATTCTTCCTTGGTACTCATCTTCTTCGATTTTTTTTAATTTTGTCTGTCAGTTGTTTTTTTACCTCGTCGTTTTTTGTCGTTTTTTGTAATGTTGATTTAAGTTCATTTTTTTTCTTTTTTTTTTGTTTCTCCGCTCGTCTGTTTGAGTATTGAATCGAAGTTCTTTTTATTTTGTTTTAAGGATATCCCACTCCTTTATTATGTTTATATTTTCTGCATTTTGGAAGGTTTTAATTTCTTCTTTTATTAATTCAATATATTCAATTTCGTTTAAGATTTTGTTGTTCAATTTCCACTGTCCCGGTCCCCATTTTTCCCTTGTCCTAATTTTTAGGTCCATAGTAACCATATAGTGATCTGATAGTTTCGTGTTAGTTATTGTTGTATTGATATAGGTTAGAGTGTCATAATAATTGCCACAGAATGTGTCAATTCTGCTTGCTTGGTTTTGTTTGTAAGTAAACGTGAATTCTCTCCTTGGTAAGTTGAGTTTTCTATAGATGTCCTGTAATTGATGTTTATTCAGTAAGTTTATCATATCAGTCCTGTGTGTTTTGTCGCTTGCTGTTAAGTCTTTCGTTCTGTCAATTTCGTCCCCTGCCCGATTGAATGCTCCCCCTATAATTAGGTTTTCCATTGAATAAGATTGTAGATAGTTTGATAGATGCTGCTCGTCCATTCTCAGCAACAATCCGAGTTCTACTCCCCTTATAACAGTTAGTTACATATGTATTTTTTTAATTCTTGTAAGCTTATCTTGAACTGTTCATGACAAGTATATGCCATTATTAGAATATGTTTAAAGTCTTACTGATGTATCAGAGTAACTCCCCTTTCATATCCTGGAATCTACATGGCATCTGTTTATCAATCGTTTCCAGGAGTCATCTGATTTAAGCTTGAAATTAAATGCATTTTAATATAAGGCAAAGAACAACAAATAGACTGAAATAATATATTGAAGGTCATTGTTTTATTTACATATTTGCCAATCGCAGACTTCATTGCACTCCATTATTCTATAGTTGGTTGTTGTTGTTGTTGTAGGATTAACGCCATTTTTCAGCACACGATAGGCTATACATGGCGGCCAGTATTGGTGGTGGAGGAAGAACCCGGGAAAATCCAAGGAAAGAACCACCGACCCACGAGAAGCTACTGGCAATGCTTTCTCACATACCCATATTGGCTGAGACCCGAACCCACGCAGACAGGGGTGAGATGGCAGTGATCCGTAACGGAGAGTGCTTTAGACCATTCGGCCACTCGGGGCCCCTCTATTATGGGTAACAAGAGAACAGAAACTCAAAAGAGAAGAAACTTCTAATTTTGAATCATTTTGAATCATGAACTGAGTTGTCTGATTTCATATAATCTGAGACGTAACTAAACAAGTTTTAAGATCATTTTGATCTGCTTAAATGAAAAATATACTTTCTACAGCCACATCACTCAAATGTTTGGTACCATTCTGGTTGTATAGACTTTGCACCCCATTCAATCACCTATATCTGACCATATCGGATATGTACCGAAATCTACGCAAATCTAAAAAAAAATAAAAATATTACAACCTTGATAGTAATCATATTGATATTTTACAATCAGCTGATCATTACCATCAGAACAGTCTGTTCAGATGGTGCAGTAAGTTGAATGATAACACTTTGTCAGTGCTCTTCCGTATCTGGCAACAATAACAATCCTTAAAGTTTTACACATAACACACAGATATAAATGAACATTAGCCTGTATATTATATAATCATTTATGTAAATCTCATAATAGTGAAACGTTTCGTTCGTTTTGTTGTTTAAGTTATTTTCTCCCGTGTTAATGGAGTATCAGACAAATGGGGTTGAAGGGTTTTGAGATATATGCCTGTGTTTGGGGCAGGGGAAAGGGTGACTGTTAATAAGTATGTTCTGCAGCGGAAGGGGTCAATATCGCTTGATGACTATGACGTTTATGCATAGTATGTTGAGCCAGTCATATTAGAAGATGTGTTAGACGTAAAGTGGGTGGTATGCCATTTCAAGCAGAGCCTATATCCACTTAACATTGCGAAGTGTAACTTATTGTGGTGTTGTTCCACGTGGCGCAACTTGTGAAAAACTTACTTACCTCCTTGTTTTCTGACAGGACCGATGTGATATCTCATGATTGTGACAGATGATCCATTCCAGACTCCGAAGCCACGTGCGAATTTGTGAAGCCACATATTGCCACATTGGTACAAGGTATTTCATTTGAATGAACAAAGACGCACATGGGTTACCATTTTTACACATATTATCAACTACCTTTTGAATAGTGAGATTCAGAAGTGCATATGTCAGGCCCGCATGAAACGTAACATAATCGCACACAACTTACAACAATTGTTGATGTTCAAGATTTGGATGATATCGATGCTGATCGTACAAAGTGGAATCCAGTCATTCCAAACAATGACATGGATGCTAATATTCCAATTATCTGCAGTTTGATTGGCTGAAATCAGAATTTGAGACACATGCTTATATTTGACTATTAAAGTAGTTTAGTATGTTAAAGTCTGCTAAATTATAGCTGCTGACACTTTTTTGTACTATTATTAGAGTTAATTATTTACATTTACGTTAGACAAGTATTGTTTACGAGTTTATGTAAACTTCAAGCTACGTATTATAGTTGATGTTAATGTTTTCCTACTTTCGTTTCAAGTATTACTTTGGTTAGGATGTTTCGTTAGATAGGCTTTGTTTAAATTTGTGCTTATTATTAATGAGTGTATTAATAACTTCATCTTTCAAACTTCAATTGTCCCATCTATTCTTGAAGGGTGGTGACTCACCAATGTACATACAACAGTATGCTGTGTGACGGCGTGACGGTTAGATGGGAAGTGGGTAGAAAATCAACGATTTTTTGCTTACCTACTTTATGGACTACACCGAACATCATTATCACCCTAATGATTTATAATCATCAAAGTTATTGTTCTTAGGTGAAACTATTGGATCGATTAAATATTATTGTTAACAGTTTTTACCAGCAAACCATAATGTCGTTATGTTTCATTTGTGCGTGAAATATCATTCTACATTATAATTTTATTCTCTCTGTTTTGTTAACCTTGTTTAGAGATTAGTGTAGATTTCGGCTGATTCGGGTAATTATATGGACTCCTTACAGATGGGACTTGTCACCTGACAGCCGAAAGATGTTCACAAGACATCGTTCCCCTGATAAAGGTTTGTGGATTAGTCAGTAGCTAAGGACAAGCTGAGAAATGTGATATAGCAATGGTATATATTCCATTTAATATATCCAAAATGGCTGTGGCAGTTACCATGATTCATTCTAGAATAATGTGGGTCTCTCTTTTGACTATCCGATACACAGCCTGAGACAAAAAGCCATATAAAGTTGCCATCCATATCTCGTAACATATACGCTATATATTAATGTGTATAAGGGGAAATATTGTTCATTTTTTAATAGCGTGAAAACATTTTAATTTGTCATGAAGAATGGTACATTTTGCTTACCTTAAAATATGTGGGCATTTTTTAATTTTATATAATGTTTTAGATATTAACTTGACAACTTTGCAATAGCTGTGGGATTACTCCAATTTCCAACCAACTAAATAAGTTAACACCTTTTATTTTATTTCTGCAAACACAAGAGCAACAAGTGCCATGTTTATATTAAATGCATTAATTTGATTATGTCTAAGATATTTCACTTTGAATTGTTGAAGTGTAATTAGATGGTATTGCTCATACATTGCATTATTAAGTGCTTTACAAATTTAATCTTTAATACTTTTCTTATTTATTGTGATGATTTAGTATCATTTCATTTTTAGCTTTACTTTCTGAGTACGCAGACGAATTTGAATGTTTGTGATCCGCTAACTCTTTTAACAGCTGCTGTTCTAGTACATTGAAGGCATTAGTCAAAACAATAGAGCAAACAACATTTTACCTTAGGTTGTGAGTGAAATCAAGTTTACATTGTAGAACTCTGACTAACGTTGTATGATGGCCAGCAGAAATATTGATTCACGTTCAGTTTTCAAAGCTGAGCCAGTTTTTGGTTACAAAAAGTTAGTTGTGTTAACATATGAATTGTACGTCATGGGGACAAAAGTGCGATAAAATATATTAAGTACAGTGTTGAAGTCAAGATTGTAATTGATACTAGTCACTAAGTTTAATATATCGTTACCACATTTACCGTATAAGAATGAGAGCATGATATGTACACAGGCCTTTAATAGCAAAATGGATTTGTTATTGGTGTTTATGTCACCGAAACATAATGTTGGTATACTGCTCTCCACGTTCAACTCCTCCAGGTTTTAGCCAATATTACATATCCCCTGGAGAATAAAACGGACAGTAACACTTGCATGTTTATTTCTACTCTTAAACCATCTTTAGTTTTAAAATCCCCTTCTTATTCAATGTATTTTTTTTCCTTTGATGTAACAATTTATTAACGTGTGAAGAGTTCCATTATTTCCTATTTAGTTTTATATATCCTTACATATAATAAATGTTTCCAAACTAAATTTAAGTAAACTGTAATGTTAGCCTATCCGTTGGAACTGTTGCTGTTTTTTATCTAGTTCGAAGATAATCATGCTATCACAAAACGGTTTGGTTTCTGAGTACATAAGCCAATTTGTGTTACGAACTATATGTAGCTCACTGCCCAGAAGAAGCCGATTGGCTTTGATTGAACAAATGGGGGCATGAACTGAAGTTATGATATTTAAGCTGCTCACGCTTCTGCAGGTAGGTGATCGTGCCCACTGCCTCGATGGTAATGCCATTTACTACGATTGTAGGCTCCACACAAGGCTTTCTTCGTAATAGCGATTGTGAGACCATAATTGTAGCAAGCTGTGTTGTGGATATTGGAAATATAGTTGATGCTGGTGACCCGAAGATTGTCTTCAACGTATCTTAAACGTTCTTCACGAAAATTCTGTCTGTGTAGGGATGAATCACATACTTGTTGTTCAGCCATTGTTATTTGCAATTAGGTGCTTGAAGTGGACAGTCCCTTTGATGTTGTTGAATGCTGCCACCCTAGATGATAACATGCTGCCTTCTAAAGGAGGGTTTGTTGCTAATGTTTCAAATTTAACAGTCTCTGAAAGGCAGCATGGTTATCATCAATGCACAGGGTCTCTGAATGAAGGCCAGGACTCATTGACTTTCATGGAGTTTGCAAGACTTGTTTCTATTTGGAAACACACTTTCTCCACCAATCTCTATTTCCCATTCTCGCCTATCATTTATAGACATTATACATTACGCATTCTGTGTAATGGTTGGCCTTGAGTTCGTCTGCTACATTTTGATGTCCAAACTAATTCGAGTCACGCAAATAACACTAGAAAAAAACCAGCAAAGGCGTCGTATACAATGAATTAATTCTACACACACTGATTTGAAACAGAGGCAAATCATCGATATGTTTGAAATATTCTACCTGAGATTCAGTTGTTTGAAACGGACTGATTACCAGGAACAAGTACCACTTTAGAATGGGACATCATTGACTATTGCTAGGCTCGAGATTACAATCGAGACACGTTTATCACGTGACTTATACTCCATGAATTCGATATATATGAACAATATCTAATGAATCAAGTGTTTAGATACTGTGTTTTCTTTACTTTTGCATATATATATATATATATATATATATATATATATATATATATATATATATATATATATATATATATATATATATATATGGTTCCAAGGGTTGTCATCGCCGGTGGCGGATGTGGGAGATAGGCACCCACTTCCCTTCGAAATCTCCCAATGGCTTGCTTATGATAGAGCCTCTGACAACCAAATCCAGTTCCAGGCCTTCACGAGTGCGGAACCTGCTTAAAGTGAGTGGAGACGGGATAACAGGCGAGTTTCTGGCGCCTCAAAACCAGATGCACCGGGCAGATGGGTCTCGTTAACCTTGGGTGGTCGCCCACCTAGGAGAAGGTAAACTCCGATTTCAAACCTTCGCTGCCTTGCGACTATACCCTCTCGTGGGGAAGTCTAAGGGAGTAAACCCCAACAGAAAATCCGGAGACGGAGACTCTAAGGCGACTTGGCATTGACTTCAGTGTCATCTTGGCAACTCCTGCGACTCGGCTGGTGCCATGACGTATCGGCTTGTCCTTTCCATTGGATCCATCAGCTGCGTGGAAGGGGGGGATCAGATGCATGGGCAACAGTTGATTCTCCATATAACTCTGCCCAGGCTTGCGCCCTGGAGAGGCGGTCAGCCATGAAGGCTGTGCTTCTTACCGCTACCTTCCACAGTGCTGACTGAGACACGGACCACTCTGCAAAATGAAGCTTCAGCCGAAGAAGATCCACGTCTCTAGGCATAAGGTAAACCACGCATTGATGTGAGAACAACATCATATCCAGACAAGGCTGGGGAATTCACCTATGCTCTTTCCAAGACGGTCTATTCAGAACCACCCAACGGCAGTGCCAAAGAAATATGGGATCACATCAGAGAGACTGTGTACAGCACAGCCACACGGATCTTTGGTAAAAAGCAATCAAAGAACAATGACTGGTTTGAGGCTCACTCTACCACACTCATGCCAGCCATAGAAGAGCGTTGCAGTGTTCACATGCAATACAAGCGATCCCCCTGCCAGAAGGCACTACAGGCACAGAGATCTACCAGAAGCAAAGTGCAGAGATTAGCACGGCAGTGTGCCAATGCATACTGGTTTCAGCTCTCTCAGAGCATCCAGTTAGCAGCAGATATTGGAAACATCAGAGGCATGTACGATGGCATAAAGAAGGCAATTTGTCCCACGAAGAAAGTGACAGCACCCCTGAAGTCTGCCACAGGCAATACCATCCACAACAAGGGCAAGCAGATGAAGCGTTGGGTGGAATACTACTCCGAACTGTACTCCAAAGAGAACCAAGTGCCCAATGATGTCCTCAACGCCATTGAAAACCTTCCTCTCATGGACGAACTGGACGAGAAACCTACTGTAGACGAGCTAAAGAAGCCCCAGGGAAGGTAGACAACACAACAGAACTCATCAAGTGCGGATGTAGCGTGCTGCTCACACACCTGCACGACCTCCTGTGCCAGCGAGGGTGCAGTGAGACATGAGAGACGATAAACATCATAACCCTGTGCAAGAACAAGGGCGACAGAAGCGACTACAACCAACACCTACATATCACTTCTCAGCATCGTGGGTAAAGTTTTCGCACGCGTCATCCTAAACAGACTAGAGACGCTTGCTGACAGAGTGTACCCAGTGTCTCAGTGAGGGTTCCGCGCAGAGAGGTCTACAATCGACATGATCTTCTTTGTCAATCAACTGCAGGACAAATGCAGAGAACAACACAGACCCCTCTTCCTAGCCTTTATAGACCTCACCTAGGCATTTGACCTGGTCAGCAGAGACGGACTCTTCACAATCGTGGCGAAAGGTGGTTGCCTTCCAAAGCTGCTAAGCATGATCCAGTTCTTCAACGATGATATGAAAGGCACAGTGCAGTACAATGGCTCAACATCCGACCCCTTTGACATCCGCACTGGAGTTAAACAGGGCTGCGTCCTTGCCACCTCGCTATTCGGCATCTTCTTCGCAGTCCTGCTCAAGCACGCATTAGGGACGTCCACAGAAGGGATTTACCTGCACACGTTATCAGATGGCAGACTGTTCAACCTGGCACGACTGAAGGCAAATAGCAAAGTGAGTGAAGTAACCATCAGGGATATGCTCTTCGCAGACGATGCTGCTTTAGCCACCCACACAGAAGCTGAGCTTTAGCGCCTGATGGACCGCTTTGCTAAAGCATGCGATGAGTTTGGGTTAACCATAAGCCTAAAGAAAACAAACGCAATGGTTCAGGACGCGGACCCCCCAAGCATCATCTTCAACAACTACAAACTTGAGGTGGTGAGTCAGTTCATGAACCTCGGCTCTACCATCACCAACAACCTCTCGCTCGATGTTCAGCTCAACAATGGGATCGGAAAGGCGTCAACAACTCTCTTCAGGTTGTCGCAGAAAGTGTGGAACACCAGCATGCTGACCCTGAACACTAAGATCACCGTGTATCGTGCCTGCGTGCTAAGCGCTCTCATGTACGCCAGTGAAACCAGGATTCTGTACGCCTCACAAGAGAAAAGACTGACCGCCTTTCACATGCGATGTTCCGATGCCTACTCGGGATCACCTGGAACGATCGAGGAAGAAACAGCGAGGTGCTCGAGCGAGCCAAGATTCCCAGCATGGTCACACTCCTCCGCCAACGTCGCATCAGATGGCTGGGCCATGTACGTCGGATGGATGACGGACGGATCCCCAAAGACATTATTTTATCGGAACTCGCCTCTGGCAAAATGTCGATCGGACGGCCACAGCTCCGCTTCAAGGATGTTGGCAAGCACGACATGAAAGCCCTTGATATCGATGTCAACACATGGGAAGAGCTCTCTCTAGACAGATCAAGCTGGCGACATGCTCTGATCACTGATCTGAAAGCCGAAGAGGACAAGCTCAGCTTGCTAGCTGATGAATGACGATAGCAGAGGAAGAAGAAGCAGTTCCAACCAACACCAGACGCAACCTTCAAGTTATGCAAGTGCAGAAGCGACTGCCACTCCCGCATTGGACTACATAGCCACAGCAGACGCTGCACAACCACCAACCGGGACATCTCTCATAGAAGCAGTTCCATCGTCTCTCGAGACTAACGGATGCCAACAACAACAATATATATATATATATATATATATATATATATATATATATATATATATATATATATATATATATATATATATATATTACATGTTTAGTGTGTTGTAAATCCATTAATGTCATGCTATGTTCCTATCTTTATTTGTGTAATATTGAAAAATAACTGAATGAAATCTCTTTTGAAGAGGAAATAAGGAAAATTAGTCAGTCAGTCATAGATACATACATACATACATACATACATACTAACATACATACATACATACATACTGGGTAAAGGGGGCTCTGGATAGAGGTCGTACCTTTGTTGGCGGGCAGCTTCATGCTCTGAGTGGACGGACACACTGGTCCTCATCCATCTTCCCAATCTCTCACGAGAGCCTCCAAGAAGGAATTATTCCTGTGATACCCCGGTACACCGTTTCAGCTGTGGGGTCAAACGACGTTGAGGGAGTGATGTTAACGCTGCATCACTAGGCGTATAAACGTGTACAGAGAAGTCACCGGCTAGGGCGGAAGGTCTCTACAGATGAACGGCCACTCGTTCGTGGCCAGGGCGCACCATATGTATTAGTGGATTGCGGCTCTGGGAGAACAGCTACAGTTCGAAATAGCAGGGAAGGCAGATCTCTTCAGTCATGGTTGGCCATCTGCCTAGGAGCGGGAAACTCCGATATAAAATCTACGGCCTGGGGACCTCGCTGTCACCGTCCTGGCTTGCTAGGCCATGGCAGATGAATCCCATTGTTTAAAGGGTGGGGCCAGTTTTCGCAGTCTGCACTCCATCTAAAAGGTCCATTGCGCAGGCATAAAGGAACTGCCTAATGTCTACTGTTTAGGTTCGAGTCTATCAAGCACTGCAGCGATGGGAAAGGGGCGAAAACGGCAGGTGAAAGATGTCACTCGAAGCCGCAGTCCCATCCCTGCATGCAGGTGACTCAGGCCTTTGGCCGTCTGGTGTTGATCCGGAGACAACACCATCACCCGGCAGCAGCCTGATTGACCAAAGAGCCTTTTGTAGGGACACCACTGCTTGCTCCGCATGGAGAGGAGCCTAGACAATATGGCATAACCAACGCTTGTCGCCTTACCCCCCCCCCCCCCCTCCCCCACCCCGGTGGCATGCCGCAGCCAACAGGCATCTTCCAACGGGGTCAGAACTTAACAGAAAAAAACAAGGCATGCCAAACCTGATTCACGTCGTGGCAAAAGACTAAACGTCGCTTGTTGGAACATCAGAACAATGCTAGATTCAAGTGACAGTAACAGACTAGAACCGCACTCTGCCTTAATCGCACACGAACTCTCTCGTCTTGCAGTTGACATTGCTGTACTTAGCGAAGTCCGCGTTTCAGAGGAGGAAATGTTGAGAGAACTCAGCGCTGGATATACCCTGTACTGGTCAAGAAAACCAAAAACTGAAAAACGACTTTCAGGAGTGGATTTCATGGTCAAGGACTCAATCACCACCAAGTTAACAAACCTTCCCAGTGGTCACATCGACCGCATCATGTCCATGCGTCTCCCGTTATGGAATCAACAACACGCACAACTGACTTGGTGTTCGTCCTGAAACAGATCCAGGAAAAATTACGAGAACAAAACAAAGGACGGTGCATCATATTTGTAGACCTGATGAAGGCATTTGATACGGTGAGCAGAATGGGACTGTGGAAAATCCTTGAATAACTCGGCTGTCCTATTAAATTCCTTACCATGGTCATCCAACTACATGAAGACCAGCTTGGTCATGTCAGAAACAATATCGACCTGTTACAGACCTTCTCCATTGCAAATGGCGTGAAACAGAGCTGCTTTTCAGCCCCCACACTGTTCTCAGTCTTCTACAGCATGATGCTCCATAAAGCAACAGAAGACTTTGATGACGAAGATGGCAACTATATCCGATTTCTGACTTATGGCAACCTCTTCAACTTAAGGCGACTTCATGTCCTTACCACGACCTTGGAAAAACTGATTAGAGAACTTCTCGTTGCGGACGACACAGCCCTTGCTGCCCACACGGAGGCTGCCTTACAGTGAGTAACATCCTGGTCTGCAGAAGCTTGCCAGCTCTTTGATCTTGTGGTCAGTCTAAAGAAAACTGAGGTACTTCACCACCCTGCTCCCAAGGAAGAGTACCGACCACCAAGCACCTTCATTGACCAGACAGAGCTGATCGTAGTCCACCAGTTCACCTACCTGGGCTGTGTAATATTCACTGATGCCAAGATTGACAAAGTAATAGACAACAGACTGGCCAAGGCACATAGCGCCTTCGGCAGACTCTATAAAGGAGTCTGGCACAACGCCAGTCTCAAGAGTGATACAACGATCACCGTCTACAGAGCTGTCGTACTGACCACCGTTCTATATGGCGCCGAATCCTGGGTCACCTACAGCCGCCACCTCCGCCTCCTTGAACGCTTCCATCAGCGCTGCCTCCGCACCATCCTCAACATCCACTGAAGTGACTTCGACATCAACAATGAAGTCCTGAAACAAGTGAGAATCAATAGCGTTGAGGCCATGTTCATGACGATACAGCTTCGCTGGGCAGGGCACGTTTCTAGGATGGATGATGATCGCCCGCCAAAGATGACACTGTATGGTGAGCTGTCAACTGGCCACCGTGATAGAGGGGCACCTCAAAAGAGATATAAAGACACCTTGAAGAAAAACCTCACCTCTTCTGGCATCGATCACCGCCAATGGGCATCATAATCTGCTGACCGTGAAAGTTGGCGACGTACAGTTCACCTGGCCGCTGACACTTTTGAACAAAACAGGCAGGCCATCTTGGAGGAAAAACGATGGAGAAGAAACAACCGGGAACCATCAGCAGCACCCACCACAACCCAGACATTCCCCTGCAGCCTTTGTGGACGGACGTGCCTGTCACGTATATGGCTCTTCGGCCACCAGCGCGCGTGTAACAGACATGGACATAACCCTTCCTTATCTTCGCAACCGAAGTCAAGCCAACATACATACACACATACATACATAAATACATACATACATACATGCATACATACATACATACATACATACATACATGCATACATACATACGTACATACATACATACATACATACATGCATACACATAATAGCATAATTGGCAAACATATTCCTAAATGCCCACACAAATCGGTGTGGTTTCTATTCCAAGGTTATAGTTAAGCATGCAAAAATATATGATTAATGTACTGACTCTCGCTGTCATTTTAGCAGTTTAAGGCAAATATGTAAGGAAGTTTGGGGGCACATTGTACCAAGGAATATTTATTTCCAGAACTGTTTTAGAGATAATTAGATGAATGTATGTACTAACATGTTTCATGTTGCGAAGGGGTTAGTTGACGCCGTATGTTTCTCATATTTGTTCTTGTGTTTTGTTGTGCCTCATGATCTTGTATTATATAATATCCGTGTTTCTATTCACTTAATGTAATTCTTCCTGAAGAAGTAACAAAGTCAGTTAGTCAGTCATACATAAGCACACGCATGCAAACATGCATACAAAATATAGATATACATGCATACATTTGACATATAGAAAGTCACAAATATAGTTTTTCTTTTCCTTTTTGTTGTTATTTCGAACTGAATGTTGACACAAACAACACAGACGCACTTACATTAGTTGCATCATTAAGATCATCAAACAAATATTTAAAGAAAGTCAGTGCCGTGTTAATATAAATGCTAGCAAGCTCTGGCTACATAGTTCAATGAATGAGGGAATTGAAATGTTTCGTTTTTTCAGTAAGTTAGCTGACTCTTATTTTTGTCACTTCGATTCTTTCTTGTGTTTCATGATTTTGTAGTATGATTAATTAAATTAATCTGTTGTAACCTGTATTAGCATGATAGTAAGTTGTAAAATAAATGTTGATATAGCCTTATAAGTGTAGAATATACTTGAAACAATCCTATTCGAAATGAGGCTCATTTATTGAATTCCAGAATGTTATTTCGAGACTGCATCAAATAAGTTTCTCTAATCAAGTAGTGATCAGACGTAATTTGAGATGAATCATATATTTATACTATTCATTGAAATTACTAAATTACTTATGAGGGGATTTGTTGTTGATAAAATTAGAGATAATGATAATACGATAGGTCAGCAGAACATGAGCCTTAAGCGGTCACTCTCAGCTCTTAACCTAGGACCGTGTAGATCTGATTTTAATCTGATTGCATGTAATAACAGCTAGGATACATAAGCAAGTCTTTCTTGTAAATAATGTAATGTACAATCACAATTTATACTCTGTGTGTACGTGTGTGTGTGATTTGGAATTTTAACCTAGCTTTAAAAAATATCAGTGATATTGCTACGATGTCTACAGTGTGACAGTTTATAGTGATGTCTAGCACTGAGGCATCATGCCGCAGACATGTAGCATGATGTCTCACCAGTGACATTATCTTGACACCAGGCCGACCAGTCATAACACTATCCTCTTAATGCCGAGTGCCAAGCGAGGCAGCTTTTAGCACCATTTTTATAAGTATTTGGTCTGACTCTGCCGGGGAACGAACCCATGATCTCCCACATCCTAGACGGACGCTCTTACCACTAGCAATCTTAAAATCACTATGCATCAGTTGTATTGCATCACTGAATTCTTAATGGCCTATTGATACCTGCCCTACTAGCATGTAGCAAACGTTCTGTAAAATTGACTGCTTACTAACAAGCATGTACACTGGGGTCTTAAATGCATATTTGAGTTATTTTTAAGCTGCCAACTGTCTCGCAGATCATATTCCTATCTAACAATCATTCAGCAACTCTCTACATATTGTAACCCTTATGCAATCAACACTCATTATTGTCGCCCAATACCGGGTGAGGTGGGGGTGGAAAATTAATAAAGAAAACTATGAAACCTTAATTTCATAAATAATGAGTGACTTTTAAAACAGATATGATGTTTGGGAGCAAAAAGACATACCGAACAACTACAGTCATTCACACCGGCATTGTTGATAGCTTTAGAGACGTCATTTATATTTGTTTAAACTATCTTTATTGATGTAAAATGGCATATTGTTTGCTTTTGCACATCCTCCACATTTTCACTGGTGCTAGCAAAGAATTAAGAAGGCTCTCGGAACAAGTCTTGTTACTCATTTCCAAAAGTATATGAAAATGAATGGCTGATTAATTGATTGACTAATTGACTGATAGTTTCTTTGGTCGATTGGATGATTAACTTTTAATAGTATATGACACAAGAAACGTTATAAAATAAATAATGAATATATATTGTTTGAAGACACGTAAAAAAAGTTGACACAACATCTCTGGAAGTATTCAATCCAGCATCCTTCTGGTCACAAGCGAGGCACACAACCTGATGTGCTGCCGCTGCGCACAAATAAATAACTACTCAATAAACGTCCACTTGGCAGCGATAATTCTCTGTTATCTAAACTAAACATGACTATCCAACAATATCTCGTTGCAACATCCAAATCATACGATCAACTGTTTGATTTTTCTGCGTATTTTATAAGCAGCATGCGTGTTATTTATCGAAACTTACCTATTGTGTCACATTATTTTTTGTTGTTCTCAGTTCAGTTTCGTACCCGTGCCAGAGGAAGAAAGAAACAAAAGAAATAAGGACATAAAATTCAGACTGAAAAAACACATTACAGCCTTCTTACTTGGTATTGCTGAAATAGTCCTCGATAAGTTTTTAATAACTGTCAGTGATACCGTTAATCCAATAATTAAGATATTGGCTCCAAATGTAAGCACTCTATATATACAACGAATGAACTCCCTCTCTCTACCATCGACGTTGCACGGGCAAATAGCACTGACGTTAATGGTTTTGATCTGCATCCTTTTTTCTCAAGTAAATATTCCTTACGATGATTGCATATATATGTGTTGTCTATTTTTGCACACTACATTAATTAAGACTAATAGTAATAAAAAACAGTTTTACGTGCAAAATAATTATAGATTTATATAACCGGCATAACGATTCTTTTTCCACAGATTAATTATTCAAAATTCATACTAGATCAACTATTATTTATCCTAATCGTATAAATGTCGGCAACTGATTAATTTTTTTTTTATAACATGACGTTCATTATTAATCACAAAGATACAATAACTATTAATGCTTTATCTTTTTTTCGTGTGACTGGCTTGTACGAAGTTGTATCGAATGTCACAAATCCTGTCCAAAACTTTATCACTGATGCATCGTGCTATTTCATACGGTTAGCCTGTCCCACCATACAGTTAGCCTGTCCCACTATACGGTTAGCCTGTCCCACCATACCTTTAGCCTGTCCCACCATATCTCTCTCACTGTATGCTACAGACTTTAAGTTTCTATGGACATCATAAATTAGATGAAATCTGTAAATCGTAGTTGTGCAGTCCTTCGATTATTTTATTTCCTTGGGATGTTTTTTTTCTTCTTTTCAGAAAATCACTGATTATTTAGGAATGAAACTTCATTCTGATATAAATATATGATCTGTCTCTCGCGAACAAAGGAAAGAATGAGTAAACAAACAAACAAACAAACACACTTTAGTCATGTCGAGTCCAACATTGCTCATCGCATCTGAATTAGCTATATCTCAATCAGTTTTACGTATCTGCATTATAAATTCATATTAAACGGAACTATAGTACATACAGGAATAGGCTTCGAAAAAATATCCATTGAAATAAGGATGTCCTTAATAATTTCTTATTTATTTTCCTAAGTTTGCTAACATGTATAATGTGGTAAAGGTGCATGAAATAAAAGTCAATATATATATATATATATATATATATATATATATATATATATATATATATATATATATATGTAAGATAGTTAATTCTAATAATAATACATACAATGTTTCACACCTTCTGTTTTGATAACTTTATTAAATCGCATAGACTGTAAACGTGCATAGCTTTTGGCTGTATTAAATCCATATATTATGTCCTTCCATGCTGACTCTCACTAGGACCAAGAAAACCAGGTTTTCAGGAAATGAAATTTAACCGTTGTTTGAGATTTCTAAGACTGTGTCCACGAAATATTCTTTATGTTTTCAAAGAAAAAAGAAACCTCACCCTGAATAATTAAGTGGAACTGAAAGCTTTTCTGTCCCAGATGTTTGATATGTTTCCAATTCAGCGAATATGTAGCTTTCCCAAACCACTTTCGTCATATATGTTAATAAAAATACTGCTTTTGTTTGATCTAGTTTACCATAACAATGCTAAATCTGTCAAAACATCATACACTCAGAGGAATTATGAGAACGTGTAAAATGTGGACCTCAAACATATTTTATTTCTTAACAATAAATTGCTCAACAAATAGTTATTAAATAATGTTTGATTGTATTTTTCTATCAAATCGTCAATTTTTAAATTTTCTTTACTAAGAATATATTTGATGCCATGCAACTTGCAAGGTCCCCCACGATTCCATGTTTAAATCTTCACAGCTTCCACTCGTATACCATCTATTCAATTCTCACAGCATCATTTGCATCACATTTGGCTTTCAAACTTGAGTAAACGGTAAAGAAATCAATACTATCCAAATATAATTCATTGAGTGCTCGTCAAAAAAAAAAACAAAAAAAAAAAAACACGTTAATGTGGTGTTGTCAACTCACTAATTTATAAAATATTTAAAATTGCTTATGTTAATACCATGTATATCAGGGCCATTCAAAAGTTCAATGCTTTATAAGCCTACATAGAGTGTGAAATACATGCTCGAATGGGAAACTTCTGTCTAACGGTGGAACAAGTCATGTCAAATCTGAACGGACAATATGTCAGAATGTTCCTAGTAAAACTTACGTGCAAATTGGTGCAGCTTTTCTTGACAAGTTCAAAATATTAGTTATGAACTGACGACAGGCGAACCACGCCGGACGATACATAACGATGAACCATAATACAATCTCCCTTGGTCTTGGTACCAGTTACGATAGCAAAATTCCAGGTCTGTCAGAGCAGAGTATGTGAAATTATGGTGTTATGAACTACTGCAAAAAAAACAGTACTCTTATACAAATAAGTTTAATTTATGGTAAAATGACATACAGGATACTCGTCGAAGTGGGAAAACAAATTAATCAGATGGATCATACATTACTTCTGCTTAAACATTTACTATTTGTATGATTTTATTCTTCACTGCCTTTTGTCATTTTAGAATCATGCAATGCGAGAACTACATATATTTTGAAATTTAATTTATAAAGCACATATGCAAAAGCTGCTATCCAATTGCTGAGTTCTTTTACTGTGAATCAAATAAACGTTTTATCTTTAACAAGCAAACACAGAGATTGCTTTGTCCACAAGACTTTGATGGTAAAATGAGAAACATTCTCGAAAGTGAAAACTTAATATCTGTATTCGTAGATGTTATGTAACTGCTTGAGAGACCCAGAAGTTCCATTCTTGGCAAAATAACCTCGAAGGAGCGTACTGAAATAACAACATTTATTTTCTGATTATATCTCTATGTACGCTAATAAAATTTGTATATATTTTAATATCTATCAGAAATGTGCACATCGTCCTGGTCAATCTGCAACTTCGCAAAGACATGTCCTGAAATACGACATGGTGTATTATTTTACCGATGGGATCATATAAGGTGTATATAAAGAACTTATGTCCATTCCACCGTCTCCACCCAACAGAACTTAAGAATGGAACACAACCCCGGCCATAGATATGTTGTTGGATGAAATTAGATCCACGTTGTACATAGGGATCTCCGTAGTTTTGGGAGCTTCTTCCATATAGTTGTGCAAATACATTCAACCAAAAGGGGTCCATATTATATTTCTTAACATAATGAACCCTTCCAATTAGCGGAATCGAGGGACACGAGATCGATGAAAGATAAGTCGGTTACGATAACGTTATATACCAGACATAAAGAGAATTAGTGGTGAGAGTATGCAAATATACTTGTTTAAAGAATGAGAGCAAATGTTTTAATCTAAACCCTGCCTATCATCAGTATCTGCGTTGCATGTCAGTATCGTCTCTAGTTCTGACTTTCAAAACCGCAGGCAAAACCTTTTCCTTTTCTTTATTTCCTTCGTTTTTCATTTTCTTTATTCCCTTTCTTTAAGGTCATGACAACAAAATGGTTATCACCTTATAAATGTCATGTGAAGGTACCTAGCTAGAAAACCCATTATTATTCAGCCGGTAGTAACCCCATATCTTATATCATAAATGCATTTAAAGGCTGTGTTTAAAGATTCCATTATGAGGGTTGCGAACATTTTGTTTTAAACATATTATCTTTAAAAAAAGTTATTGGATGTGGGAGATGAAGAACGGTGAGACATATAATTTGCTTCATTTATTCTCATACATCTGCAATAAGAATTGAATCGTATCCATATGCTACGTCATTAATGTCGTCAGAATATATTTAAAATAAATAGGAAACTACTTTCATTACTTGGCTTCATTTTACTTGTCGTTTGGATGTACTCATCTTGAGTGGGTGATGTTAACACTGCATCACTAGGCGTATGAACTTGCACAGCGAAGGCACCGGCTATGGCGGAAGGTCCCTACAGATCAATGTTCGTGACCAGGGCGCACCTTATGTATTAGTGGATTGAGGCTGTGGCCGACCAGGTATGGTTGGAAATATCAGGGAAGACAGATCTATTAAGCCATGGTTGACCATCTGCCTGGGAGAGGAAAAAAATATACGGCCTACGGACCTGGCTGTCACCGTCCTGGCTTGAAGTGCCATGGCAGTTGAACCCCATGTTTAAAGGGCGGGGGCCAATTTTCGCAGACTGCACTCCACCTAAAAACGCCATTGTGCAGGCATGAAGAAACTGTCAAGACCTTAGAAAAAATTATTACAGAACTGCTCTTTGCAGACGACAACGCCCTTGTTGCCCAAACGGATGCCACCTTACAGTACGTAACAACCTGCTTTGTAGATGCTTGCCAGCTCTTTGAACTTAAGGTCAGCTAAAGAAATCTGAGGTAATTCACCAGCCTTCTTCCAAGGAAGAGTGCCGGTAGCCAAACTGTTTCATTAACCAGACAGAGCTGAATGTATTCCACCAGTTCACCTACCTGGCTGTGTTATCTCCTCTGATGCCATGAGCGGCAACAGACTGACCAAAGGAAGCAGCGCCTTCTGCAGATTCTATGAACGAGTGTGGTACAATGCCTGTCTTAAGAGAGATACAAAGAGTTGTCGTACTGACCACTTACCTATATGGCACCGAATCTTGGGTCATCTACAGTAGCCACGTCCACCTCCTTGAATGCTTCCATTAGTGCTGCTTCCTTACAATCCTCAGCATCCACTAAAGTGACTTCGTCACCATCATTGAAGACCTCAAACAAGCAGAAATCACCAGCGTTGAGGCTACGCTCATGAAGGTACAGTTACTCTTGGCAAGGTACGTGTCCAGAATGGAGGACCATCTCCTGCCAAAGATCGCACTGTATGCTGAGCTGCCCACTGGCCTACGTGATGAAGGGGCACCTCGAAAGAGATATAAAGATATCTTGACAAAGACCCTAACCACCTGTGACATCGATCACCGCAAATAGGCACTACAAGCTGCTGACTGTGAAAGATGACGCCGTACAGTTCACCGGGCCGCTGCATGGAGGAAAATAGATGGCGAAGAAAAAACCTGGAACCGCTGGCAGCACCCTCCACAACCCAGATATTCTCCTGTACCCTCTGTTGACGGACGTGCCTGTCACGTATTGGGCTCATCACAAAATAGACTATCCCATACACCACAAAAAATACTATCCATAGCATTTAACTATAACTTTTAACACCCCCTAAACACTATATCCCAAAAGTCTAGTATCTTATTTCAGAATGTAAACGAAGAAAATGAAATCTAACAAAAACGACTATCATTTATTTATATATATATATATATATATATATATATATATATATATATATATATATATATATATATATATATAAAATATCCATCACACTACTATGCTTTTCAGCATATCATACTCATTATCCGAAACGCCATGTGTTCGCTTAGAATACATAAAAACGCTATCCATCACACCACTATATCATCTAACATCCCTATTCTATTCAACATCCCATACATACAATATCCCAAGTGACAATTGTTAGCTTACAGTTTAAGAGAAGAAGATGTAATCCCACACAAATACTTTCATCTACCTTATATACCATCCAATATTCAATTACGCACTCTATCCGAAATCCCTCTCGTTAGCTTAGAATGTAAGAAAAGGAGAATAAATCTCACAAACAGAATAACGAAAATTCACCTATACCATACCTCACCCCTTACACACACAACACCTTGTGTTACCTAAGAATGAAAGAGAGGTAGATGAAAGCAAACAAAACATACACACCTTATATACCATCCAACATCCCATACAAAATCCATTACACCATCTAGACCATCTTCCACCTAACACATCATTAAACTAACGTCCTGTGTTTGCTTAGAGTGTCAGAGAAGGTGATGAAATTTCACAAAATATAACATCCCTTAAACCACAAAAATACGTTCCATCACACCAACTATTCCATACAACATATCATACTCAATCTCTTAAATGCTTTGAATGCAAGAGAATGAGATGAAAAATCACAAAACACCAAAAGGATACTATCAATTACATCAATTATACCATCCATCATGCCATACTCACTATCCAGATGGCCTGTGTTGGCTTAAAATGTAAGGGAATGAGATAAACTCTCACAAAATGGAGTATCCCTTAACCAACATAAAATAATATCCATTGCATCAACAATACAATCAAACACCCCCTAAATACACTATTCGAAAACGTCTAGTGTTTTAGCGCAGAATGTAAACTAAGAAGATGAAATCTCACAAATAGACTATCAGTTACACCATATATAAACTATCCATCACAACACTATGCATCTCATACCCATAGTCCACAATTATATGTGCTGGATGTAACAGAAGTGGGTGAAATCTCACAAAATATCCCCCATACACAGCAAAAAGACTATCCATCACACCATTATATCATCTAACATACATATTCTATTCAAAATCCCATACACCCACGATCACAAGTGACCATATTTAGCTTAGATGTTAAGAGAAGGAGATGAAATCCTACATACTCTCACATACCTTATATACCATCCAACATCCCATTATGCACTCTATCTAAACAGCCATTTGTTAGCTTAGAATGTAAGTGAAGGAGAAGACATATCACAAACATATTAACTAAAAGCAACGCATATACCATCCTTCACCCCTTACATACACAACACCTTGTGTCTGCTAAGAACAAAAGAGAAGTAGATGAAAACAAACAAAACTTGCACACCTCATATACCATCAATATGGAGATAAGACGAAAAACTTCAGTGGCATGCATCCTTCTTACTTTGACCATACTATCAAGATCATAGTCAAATAGAATGTGCTTTATTGTATTTATTACCATTTGTTTTGGTGTATATTTCCAAAACCCAAATCATGGACATTGTTCATATAATTTATGAGTCATTATTAAGGTAAGTAAATTCATTCTGCAAACTGATCGATCTCAAACTTTCCTCTTGGTGTCAAGGTCACACGTGTTGCAACAATTACTCTGATCGTGGGATCACATGCAGGCACTGACCATGTTTTCATTTTCTTCCCTTATTATAACTCTTTAAAGTATGTGCATAGAATTGACTGTTACCCGACGCACTTGAAAAATAGGCAAATATCCTCCTGCCCGATTTCGAAATTCAGAAATGCTGCTTTAAACGTCTGGTATGCTATTGGATATGCATATTACACGTGTTCTTTTTATAAATAGATTGTGTTCTTTCTCTTTATTTCAATAGTACTATTTAATTTTCATATGCTGCACGCTTAATTAATACACAGTGTAATAGTTAATCGACACCAAAAGATTTACATAATCTAATGACGAAACATTAAAAGAAACTTAAAGTACAAATGAATTCGAGTGATTCCTTGGCGCAGTGTGACATGACAAACTTGTGAATGAATTACTTGAGCTTCATAATGATAAAATCCCATAGCAAATAAAAACAATTACAATATTTACAAAGTATAAACATATATAATCACTTTCAACTAAAACTTTCGCAGATTTTCAATTACTGTGACCTTGGCAAGAAATTCCTTATGGTCTCCTGAGCGTGCAGATGAATGATTTGTCATAGAGTATGATGCTTCCTGACCCATAGTGTGAGAGTATAACAAAGGGTTTAGGACATTTTAGCAAATGGAAATAGTTTAACCAAAACCTTAAGGCAAACTGCCTATCACTAGGACATGAGCACCAAAGTAATGGGACAAACATGGCGTAGAATGAAATCTCTAAACTTCAAAATGATCTGTGCCAGGTATTAATAGAAAGTATTGAATGCTTCGATAACTATATATAAATGAAAAATTTTGATTACTTCCCTAAGAAGCGATTGAAGACAAAAATGACCGCTGTCTATCTTGTTTCCATTAAGTCAGGCTGATGATAAATTATCTAAAATTTAAACAAATAGACGTAGACTGTGCGATGGTTTCTCTGCATAAAAGAAAGAGCGAATAATCTCCTTGAGAATCGCATATAATACAAGAACAACATCTCATGACGAAAAGTATTTTTGAAGCTATTAACTCCTATAACATGCATCATGGACCAAACCTGACACGATTTTATAACGAAACGAGTGGAAAAAGCTATTATTTGCAGTTTTGCTTGGAAGCTAGGTATGCATTGTGTTCCGTAGTACACGTTTGCTTTACTGGTCAGAAAATTTCTTTCAGACCTGTCAAAAAAAAGGAGCCGGTGTTTACGAAAACCTTAATGTCCGAGTGTGAGGAGTGCGTTCAGTAATGACGGTGTTATACATGGAATATTTTTTAAGCGCAGAAGACTAACCCTTACTACCAAACATCCACTTCTTATTTATGCATCGTGTTTATCAAATACGTAACCATGAGTATTATTTGTCCTTATCAAATCAATATGTAATGCATATTGTCAAGTCAATAGGTCGACATGAATGTCCGACATAAGCTGTTTTGTGTATTTTAGATTGTCTAAGCCATTCACAACATGTCTTGGGTGGCGAGATTTTCTGTGCAAAAAGCAAACTTGCATCCATTGCTCATGGCGTGCTATCACTTTAAACTTTTTATCTTTGCATGACAGGGCCATTCAGTGGCTGGTCATAAGGTAGGATTTTTAGGCTAGCTCTTAGATAAACCCGCCGCGCTTGATATCTTGAAAGTAGTCCCGATATCAAAGACACTTTTTGTATAAAACATGTTCAGCTAACGCTTCAGAGTTTGTAAATAAAGCGTAAGTTCCGTTGGTTTCCAGACACAATTCTCACTCTAAGCTGGATATATCTAGATAGTTATGTTTGGGCTAAAAATCAGAGTGCAAAGTATTGCATCAGGCATATTAGCTTGATAAATTAAATGACGTTGTGTAGATCGTAATCTGTCTGATATTGACAAGAACAATATACTTTAATTGTCATTGTTTAAAAACAATTCTAACAAATGAATGTAACCTTATCATCTTTACACGTATAACCCAACACACTACGGTTAACGTTCATGCCAATTACATCCAGAGAACTGTACGTGTGCATGCATGAATGTATGTAATTGACTATATAATTACGTATAATCAGGAAACACTAATGTAAATGTAATCTTCCAATCATTCGATATGCGGATGTTCCACTGATTTATATCAAATTACACTGTAATATCCCCAGGTAGTACAGGTGTTCAAGCAGCATGGTGCCCGTGGAGTAGAAAACATTGATTCGTGACCAAACTGCTGAGACTCATTTGGGAATGAATTGCAATAAATGTGACAGTCACAGATATATTTGATTTTTTTGTGAAGTTTTACTGCAATGTATACAGTCAATAACGCCCTTTCACAATATAACATAAACATCGGTATTTGATGATTGACTGTTTGACTTTATTTCTTCTTCAACAGAGATTAAAGCATGAAAATCAGTTTCACAGTGGTACAAGAACGTGTAAAACACAGAAGCAAAGTGAAAAACAAAAAGAAGCAAAATACTACGTCAACTAAGGCATTTGCAAAACGAAATTTCTTAAACTAAATATTGTCATATAGTTTTGTCTACAGAAATATCATAATTAAATATATTTAGCTTAATATGATACTGGCCTTTTTGAACATTTGTCTGACGCTCTTCATCATAAAAAAATGTAAGTAAATCTTGGATCTATAATTACGTGATTGACAGTAACTTTGAAACAGTAAATCAATGATTGGTATTGATGGATAGGACTATGTTTGAGATTATTGCGATAAGTATTCCTCCTGAGTGCGATTGATACGTCTAAGCAATTATACGAAACTATCTTGACACACTGAAGAACCACAAATGGAAAAATGATTCAAATGGCAATAATAGGTCCTTTCTGTATTAAATGACATGACTGACCGTATGTTTGTATGTATCTCTATAAGCATGTATCTATGTATATCTTTCCCTTAGTGTGTGTATTTAAAAACGTATATACACGTGTAAGTATATTTTATGTCTGCTTCATTGGCTTAATGAATGCCTTTATTTCCCATCAAACAGTGGTTTGTCAAATTTAGGTAAACAATTATATAGTTAGTGACATTAGCCCTATCTTATTCCACATTATCGAAATTTTAATTAACTGAAACATCGATATCACTGTTATGTTTGTTAAATTTCGTGCAAATGTATTTCGTACATTCTGATCCGCTAAACGTGTTAATGCTGTTCTAGTTTTACTAACTGCCGCCATTTCTGACGAGGAATCGACATGGTTTGAACAAATCCGAAATACCTTATATTTTCTATAAATAGTCGGTGTTGAGATGTTGTTTCAATGCTTCTTTTACTTTTAGCAACGGTAACCATATCAGTTAAATGATCGATACACTGAGAGGTTTTAATATACGGTTTGATAAAATAAAATGGGTGAATATTATACTTTTATTACAAAAGGAACAAGACCTCACATAACGAAGAAGTAATCTCAAAGAGTAACTCTAACAGAACCAGGAATATATCACTGCACAGCTTCCTTATTTACCTAGGGTTCAATTTCAACACTATTTTCTCCATTATGTAGCGAGCGTTTACAATAGCGTGTAATGTCAGAAAGACATGGATAAAATAAATCAATGTACATAACAAGAGAAATTATATTTTGTCCTGACTGCTAGCGTCTTTGAAACATCAATACAACAGTAGTGTCTTATAATTAACAACAATATACAGTGAATATTCTTCCATCGGTCTATTGTGGTGACGTCACAAATGCTCACAATTATGAAAGCTGAATATTGGTATCCGTAACTGTTTCTTAACTGCTTGGTGATCTAAAGTTCCATCCATGGTTCATGAAAGCACAAAATAGCATCGCGCAATAACGACCCTTGTTTTCTCATATGGTCTGAAAAATAAAATAGTTCATGTTTTAATGATGATAATATATCGGATATACCTCTAGCCTAGCAGGAACTAATGCGTCGCCAAACAACAAAACTTAACTCTAGTGACCCGCCCAATTAATACATTTTCTGAGGAATGTTTGTGCCGCCACTGGGAATATTGCATCTTAACAATTGTCGGAGATGCTTATGAGGGCTAAACAAACAAACAACGATGACCTAATACAATATTTAAAGAAGTTAAATGGTGATAGGATACCATTTATTGGTGAGACAACCCTAAAGCAGGTAAAGCATCGGGACAAAGTGGCCCATCGTGGAATCGTCGGACGCACTAAAGTTAATCCTCCCCAACAAACATGTAGTAGCCAACCAGAGACCAAGAAAGCACAAGGACATCCTAGTCAGGGCGATGCTAACACCCATCACTAATCAAGACCAAAATAGTCAATCCGGCCCCTTGTGGCGATAAAACTTGCAAAACCTGTCAACATATGATAGAGATCAGGACTTCTTCCAGCACAGTGACTAGAGAAAAATTAAACATACATGATTCAGTCAAAACGTACAACACAGAGAATGTGATTTGTCTCATCACATGTAAGATCTGCAGCCTTCAGTATGTCGGAGAAACTGAAAAGCTACACAAAAGATCAACCTTCAAAGATCTGACTGGATTACTAAGAAACTGTAGAGAAGCCTGGTCGCAGAACACATGTCTTCCCCATGCCACGCTTTTAGCGATATAACACTTATTACAATTGCCCACAACCTGAACTGCGGAAGCAGGAAAGAAAAGGAATTTTACTGGATACGCCGCTGAAGAACATTGAAACCAAGCGGTTTAAACCAAGAAGACTAGAAAAAGGCAACCATGCACAAAAAAAATTGTCTTTTGCAGCCGACACATTTTCTATTAAATATTTAAATAATTTTTTTTAATAACCTATGACTATTATAACAATTAGATATTCGTGACATAAATTGCTCTTTCATAAATTTACATCAAATAACAAATTTCGTTATGGCTCATCACTTTCCAGGACAATACAAATATTTTTCAGTACCATTAACAAGCTGAAATAAACTAGTTGAAACATAATAAAGATAAAAGGTTTTATTCCTGTAGAAACAGCAATGTAAAGTTTCCCAAACATAACCGTTTTTCTGTTTTAAACGTTTGTCCTGTCCATGTTTTGTACTTGCCTTTGAAAAAGATTCATTAAAGAGTCTACAGCGCTCAGGCAACTTAGATACTAGTTTCTCACTGTTCGGTGTCAGGTTATTGCATTTAACTTAGTCAGTCCCTGATACACGTGATCCCTTGCTGGATCCAATGCACTTGAAAGGATTGTTTATTCACCATATGATTTGTATTCTTTATATATATATATATATACATATATATATATATATATATATATATATATATATATATATATATATATATATATATAGATATGGTCAGCAAATCTATGCACTACAATACACTGTTACTGGAACATTTCTTACGGGGTCTAAAAACATAGGCTTATCGTCTTATGTATATCCTTTTCGACATGGATTTCGAATTCTGAAATATATGTCAATGAGAATTTAAAAAGACCATTAAAACAATATTAAATATGTCCATTAATTAAAATATGTAATTACATACCCAAATCTTAATTGCAAGTACTGTATATGAGAACTCCAGTTAAATAGTGATATGGCCAAATAGAGGAGATTATTCAAACGGTGGCATCATGCTACACATACTATTACCACCACTGTATTTCTGTAATTTGAGTCACTAGAAGTGACAGTATAAAGATTTGGATACATTTGAGACACGAAAAAATTTCGTTTTCAAACCCAGACTTTTACTACTACAAATAATATAAATAATATTACTATCTTTCGGAAATATGTTAATGATGTTATCATAAACACAGACTTACGGATTCGATATTTAATTTCCAAGCCAGGGCCAAGGCATCGAGGCCAGAACGTGGTAACGATGGATGATCTCCGTAACGTGCTTCTCCTGAGAAGCATATCCAGCGACTAGTCCACTACGTTCTATTGTATTACACTGTCTCACGGGATTGGTTGCGCAGTTCTCCATGACAAAAACAGAGTTCCACGAACGAGTGTAAGTTGTACAAGCGAATGAGGACCTTGACCTACAAAAGACAACGTATTGAAATATAATAAAGAAATGCACATTGATTGTTACTTACACCATTAGGTTCGTGTGATCGTTTCTTGTGAAACAAGAAATATATTTTGTGCTCCCTATCTGTCACAGTATAAGATCTTCTAATTCGGATCATCATCATTCCTTTGATATAACCATAGTAATATAAACTTGTTTTGACTATTATTCCTGCTAAATTTCTTTTGCTCAATAAATGCAGAAAATATATATGTGGTCTTACCTTGTTGTCGGCAGCACAAAATAGTCTATCCTTTGAGAGGAAGGATCTGCTGTAAATTACATGCAAAGCATGTCCTTATATACACACGGACTGTCATTCTATATCCTGGCATATTATATATTCTACATCCTGGTATATTCCTACGCATCTCCAACGGTGTACGTCATAGCATTGTTCAGCAAAATAATCTCGCCTTTTGTATTAACACTTACCTGTAATGCATGGGTTGAAGTTCAAGTAGAACTTTAAGATATCTACGTAGGTTAGTCGACAATGAATACCTAAAGTACACTGACATCAATTCGTACGTAGGCATTCGCTCAGTTATAATAACAAGGTGTGTTTACTTTGGCGGCAGTATTATCTAAATGCAAAAACTTTCTTATATGCCACTGCACGTGGAGTGATAATTTGACAGCACATTTACATCAACCTCTCTTTGTTGATATTGCAGGAAAAGCATGAATATGTTTCAGTTTCAAATGTCGCATAATAACAATCCACTATTCATTTTGTCATCGTAAAATGTTGCAGCAACTTTTTTTAATGATTTCGAATGCTACTAAAACCCATAACAAGGTCATCAAAATGTAAAATGATTTAAAATTCATGAACTGATATCTTAAAAGTATACAGTAAGTAAATGGTGGAAAATTCATTACTTTATATTGTATATAGGAATAATACTCTATTGTATTACACTGTTTCATGGGATTTGTTGCGCAGTTCTCCATCAATAAAAACAGAGTTCCACGAACGAGTGTAAGTTGTACAAGCGAATGAAGACCTTGACCTACAAAAGACAACGTATTGAAATATAATAAAGAAATACACATTGACTGTTACTTAAACCATTAGGTTCGCGTTATCGTTTCTTGTGAAACAAGAAATGTATTTTGTGCTCCCTATCTGTCACAGTATAAGATCTTCTAATTCGGATCATCATCATTCCTTTGATATAACCATGGTAATAGAAACTTGTTTTGACTAGTATTCCTGCTGAATTTCTTTTGCTCAATAAATGCAGAAAATATATATGTGGTCTTACCTTGCTGTCGGCAGCACAAAATAGTCTATCCTTTGAGAGGAGGGATCTGCTGTAAATTACATGCAAAGCATGTCCTTATATATACACGGACTGTCATTCTATATCCTGGCATATTATATATTCTACATCCTGGTACATTCATACGCATCTCCAACGGTGTACGTCATAGCATCGCTCAGCAAAATGTGAGGGCTATTGAAGACGTGCAGTCGAAAAGAGAAAAATTTGGTATCACCGATGGAAAAGTGACTATTCATATGGCATTTGTTGTACTTTCATGGGAAGAAGACGATGACTGCACTTGATCTGCTTACCGTTAAGTGTACCTAGCACGATGGACATAACAGCAGATTTACAAATGAAAGGGAGTACGTGATGGGAAATATCTATGCTGGGACACAAGTGGTAGCTGACCAGATTTTAAACAACGTGTGTGACGGATAGAGAGAGAAGCATGAACTTTGTCCTATTTGATTGGTTGTTACTTGTTTTGTTTTAGCTTTTTCATATAAATGAACACTAAATGTAAATACGTTGCATAGGAAGTGATTTTAGAAAGGAGTGATTTTTAATTTTAAACAGTAGTTTACTAGAACCAAGAACTAAATTACTCGTAAATAGGTTTGTTTCATGTGCAAATGTTTATGTATTAAATGGATAGTGCTTAGACCAAAACACAGGCCAGAGAGAGCATGTTTATACTTGAATAAATGTTTTGAACCCATACAACAGACTTTTCTTTTTCGAGTCTCTATTCTATCGTGAGTCTTTCTTTAGAACATTTCTGTCTTCTTTTCTGTGTGTTTGGATGTGTATTTGTTTGTTTCTGTATGTCTATGTTTGTCCCTATCAACCCTTTGTCCCTACAAATACATTTCACCCTATAAAACGTTTCGACCCTATAAACACATGACGTCACCAATGTTCAATTCCCATTGATCTCCAGGCGACATTCCCATGTTAAATTCCCATTGTCGCCAAAGTACAAACCCCCTATTTTAACGTTAAAGTCCCATTGTCGCTAAAGTGCCCCACTTAACTACTGACAATTGCCTCGCTAGGATGTCTACATTAAGAGGTTAGTGTTAGGATTCGTCGGCCTGGTGTCAGGGTAATGTGACTGGGTGGGACATGATGCAACATTTCTGCAGCATGATGCCCCAGTGCTAGACATCACTATAAACTGCCACACTGCAGACATCGTAGTAATATGACTAAAAATTTTTTATAGGTATGTTAAACATCCAAATCTCATACACACTTAAATATGTGTATCGGTAAATCGAATACATTATCCAAACAATGAAATCTTACTACTACTACTACTACTGCTATAATCTGAGTCACATCATGTGTTAGAATTAAGTAAGCTGGGTATAACTAAGTCACGAGAAAAATAGTTTTCGACCTAAAAGTTAGACTAATACAAAATAATATTAATATTAAGTCATTAACGTAATAGTAAATACCGATTTAGTGACCTGATATATAATTTCCAAACCAGGGCCAATGCATCTTGGCCACGACATGGTAATCATGGCCAATGCATCTTGGCCACGACATGGTAATCATGGTCAATGCATCTTGGCCACACATGGTTATCATGGCCAATGCATCTTGGCCTCGACATGGGAATCATGGTCAATGCATCTTGGCCACGACATGGTAATCAAGGTCAATGATCTTGGCCACGACATGGTAATCATGGTCAATGCATCTTGGCCACGACATGGTAATCATGGTCAATGATCTTGGCCACGACATGGTAATCATGGCCAATGATTTTGGCCACGACATGGTAATCATGGTCAATGCATCTTGGCCACGACATGGTAATCATGGCCAATGATCTTGGCCACGACATGGTAATCATGGTCAATGCATCTTGGCCACGACATGGTAATCATGGCCAATGATCTTGGCCACGACATGGTAATCATGGTCAATGCATCTTGGCCACGACATGGTAATGATGACTAATGCATCCTGGCCACGATGAGGTAATCATGGTGATACTTTTCACTGCGAACTTCTTGTCCATCCGCAACATATTCATCACAGGCTCCATTCGAGTCTAATGCATTCAAGTGCTTCAGATAATCGGTTGCGCAGGTCTCCATGAAGAAAACATAGTTCCACCACGTTGTACAAGCTCTATCAACTATGGGGAACTTGAGCTACAAAAGACATCATACTACTGTATGAAACAGAATTCTAATCCATTAGCTTTCGTATTTTATCTTTTGTAGATGGCAAAATAGCGACATGGAGTTGATGTTACTTATTATATAAAAATGAATATATTGATTACATAACACAGAGTATCTTAGCCATCATCCAGTGTGTCAAACAAATTACTCTTAATTCGTTTTTGAAGTTACGGTATTTTTTTTATCTTGTTTCCTTTTCTCTATAATCAGCTGTATATGATATATATATATATATATATATATATATATATATATATATATATATATATATATATATATATATATATATTATAGCATAGGAATTGTCGTGCACAGTGCGAAACGTAATATTTTATTTGTGTTAACGGTTCAAATAATTCATTTATTCAAACGTAAATAGATGACTTGCTTGAAACGTGACAGTTAAAGTCTAAAAATTAATTAGATAAAGATACCTCGCAGTTAAATGGACGGTAGGAAGGAGAACCTGAATTCAGAAGGTGATTGAGGGAGAGTACAGTGTAAAAGAGGCAAAGACAGAAAATGAGAGAAGAAACCCAACAAAAATATCTAACAAGTGTGCTTATTCAGTTCTTTGAAAATAAATTTATTATCTAGATTTGTATGCACAAATGTATAATCTTATTTTTGCAACTGAATATTAACAATGCCTTACATCGTCAGATAAAATTGTATATCTTTGAAAGGAAACAAATATTTTTCTTCATTATTTTGAATGGAAGTCTACCTACTAGAAGCATGAGTATTTTAAAGTTCCATTTTAACGATTTCTCAAAGTCCATTACACTCTCTCCAGCTTTAATTTAAATGTTTCTTAGCTGGCATTATACACAACCCACATATCTTAATTCTTGTTCAATGTTGCGCAGTTACGTGTCACGACGCGTTAACTTTACTGTTTTATCTGCCACATGTTTAAACAGATCAAAACACGCACACAGCTGTCCATGCAAGAAAACATGACCAAGTGTACTTCAAAATATGTACCGTAAAGACTGTTTATTCGGTTACACAGTTTACGTCATCATTTTTGAAGTATGTACTTTCTATGCGGAATTTGATTTTTATTACCTTATAAAAGACAAATGTTAGATCCAAAATCTGATCTTTATATCAAAACAAAGAACATTAAACTATCACTGATTGCCTGATGTTATTTCCACTTCAAAGAGAAAATGCATAGAGTTCATCAAAATCAGAAAAAGATACAAGATCTTGAAACACAAAAAGTGACATATTGAAACACAAAAGGAGCTAGAGGCTGCGTCAACTAAAGACATTTTAAAATGAAACCTCTCAAAGTACATGCAGTCACATAAATATGTCTGCGGACATATCAGAACAAAATGTCATTTAACTTAGTATGCCACTGACCGTCCTTCACCATTTGCTTCATAACTCTAATCATGGAAAGAATATAAGTACAAAATCAGTAAGCAGAATTTGAGTTTATTTTGAAATAGTAAATCCAATCGTTGTGATTATTGCTATAATTATTCATAAGTTATACAATTATAATTAACTAGCATGACTTTATAAAATATCGAGAATTGAAAAATGTATACAAATGGTTCCAATTTGTGTCTTTCTTGCTACAAAACAAATAAATTCACGTATGTGTGTATGTATGTTACACGTATGTACCCATGTGCATCTGTGTGCGTGTGTGTGTGCATCTATGAGTGCATGCATGCATGTATGTATGCATGTATGGATGCATGTATGTGTGTGTATATATGTATGTATGTATGCACGGATGTATGCATGCGTGTGTGTGTATATATGTATGTATACATGGATGTATGCTTGCATGCATGTATGTATGTATGTATGTATGTAGGTAGGTAGGTAGGTAGGTAGGTAGGTAGGTAGGTAGGTATGTATGTATGTATGTATGTATGTGTATGTATGTATGTATGTAAATATGTATGTATGTATGTATGGATGGATGGATGGATGCATGCATGCATATGTATGTATGTATGTATGTATGTACGTATGTATGTATGTATGTATGTATGCACAATAGCATAAGTTCAAACTAGCCGAAAACTTTCAACGTCGGCGTTATTCTTCTAGATTTGAAACAAATCTAATGTTTCGCTGTTCATGTTTAGTACCATGAAGCATTTTAAACGATAGATCGACAAGATTTTCATTAAACATAGAGACCTTAGACTTTATATAAATATTTAGATTTGAGAAGTAGATTGTGTGCTGTTCTAGTTTTAGTAACAGCTAGTATATTAGAGTACTGTTTGCCATTCTTTGAGATTCCAAAGCGCAGTTTCATAAAAGCGATTGCTTGAAGATTATTTCGTGCAGGAATAATAATTATCACAATGTGGTCGAAACCTTTATTACACAAAGAACCAATGATTCACAAAAAAAAAATAAATTAGGCCAATGTTAAAGCCTGCCTGCGTGCCTGCGTGCGTACGCACGTACGTACATACATACATACATATGCATGCATGCATGCATGAATGCATGCATCCATCCATACATACAGACATATTTACATACATACATTTACATACATACATACGTGACAGAAGCCCTACCTTATCACTTCACTGTTTCGTCATTTGCACCAGTTAAAAAAAATGTTTCTCACGAGATTTAAATTATGAGATTATATGCCAATTATTAATGGATCTGATAAAACATATGATTGTGCAAACAGTTTTATCGAAGAATTGCAAATATATCAGAGGCTGCAAATTGGTCCAGCGATTCTTCAAATGTACGAAATGTCAATTAGGAACTGACAATGAGTGATGTAACAAAGACAAAATGCCATGCCATAGATTTATTGAGCTAACAAATGCAACTTTTCGTTCAGGAAAGAAGCAAAACAAATTGACGACTGAGAATGTATAGTACTCGTATACATGGGAGTTGATTAAAGGTGAAAGTCAGATAAATTCGGAAATGTTTATTTTAAGCCTCTCTTGCAGGTGGAAATAACTAACAAGTAAATGCAATGAACATTTGTCCACCGACTGCCATGTTGAGGTCATAAAAGTTTACAAAAGTAAAAACTAAATAATCGTGTCCTTGTATGTCCCGCGATTGCCTGACAGTCCCATAAGTTCCATCCTTGGTAAATTAGGCACGAAGGAACAGCATTTAACAAAGACATTCATTTTCTGATTATGTATCTATATCTGCTAATCATATGGGATCACGGTATCAATTGTATTCCATATATCTCAATCCTAATGTTTTGTGAAATAAATATACTTTCTATCCTACCTCAGTATGCATGTCATACACTGTCATAGAGAACAATGTTAGATTGTCAATTTGACAAAGGTGGCAGGGTACAGTTTCGTTAATTGACCCCTGGCAAATTTCTTAACTTAAGGCAATGGTGTGACTTTTTCAGCTACTATTGTTTACTATTTATAGATATAGATATATTTGTGAACTAGGTGTTTCGAGCTTGTGTTGTTCTTGAAATTGATGTCAGGCATATACACCTTCCATAGTTGATCTGCAGTATGTTGATAGTGAAATACCAATAGTCGGCTAGGAAGAAGAGCTATCCTCCCATAGCAGTAGACACGTGGGTTCAAGACTAGTAGAATATCTCAATAACGGCTTGGATGACAACTATTGTGAATTGTATTAAGCTATTTAGTAGACAATGTTTTTCAACATTTTCATCCAGGGAAAGGGCTTCCGTTTGCACTGTGAACACCACATGCTGTCAAGAATGGCCTTCGGATGTGAAAAATGCATGTATAAAATAGCGGTTGGGGTGCATAAACTTCTGCTATCAACTGCCATTGACGTATCTGGTCAAGTTGATAATATTCTTATGCTTTGTTTTAATATAGGTATCTAAAAATATGGACCTTCTTTGACTTCACTTGTGTATTTGATTTTTTTATGATTTTTTTATACTAGGTCGCTGATTGCGGCATTAAATTTGTACATAAAAACTGGCCCCTGCCGCCAAAGACAAAATCAGTTACTCAATTGCATTAATGAGATATAACACTGCTGGAACTAGACAGAGGAAAGAGTCATCTAGCCAAAACAGACACATTTTCATTAATGTGTACCAAATTTGAAAAAAAATCATCAAAAATACAAAATATGATCTAGATATGAATTAACATAATCTCACATGTTGCCAAGAGGCTCAACTTTTTTTAAAGCCCACCAGAAAGTATCACTCTTACATCATGCACCAATCACAGCTTGATGTGTTATTTATTTCAGAATGAGAATTTCCCTACACCTTAAGCTCCGCCTACTTGGCGTTGTACAGTTGGTACTGTTATACCATATATATATATATATATATATATATATATATATATATATATATATATATATATATATCCTAATTTTTTATCATTCAATTAATCAGAAATTAATTAACACACTGTGTCATGATCAATATTCATTTCCACAGGAACATGTTCTGAAATATAAAATGTTGCATCTGTTTTAATGCATGTATCGGTAGCGTAGCAATAAATTCTATCGATCCTGCCCTAGTAAAACTTAATTCTGCTATTCGTATTACATACATGGTTAGCACTCATATTTCATACAGCCACTTATTGGCTTCCAGGTCATTTCAATTCAGTCTATGTTTATCCAGCACTTACGAGTGTAAAATGTGGAATTTCAATATATCACTGACTATAATAATAATAATAATAATAATAATATAAACAATAATACAATTTTGTGACTCGTCTTTCTTAAAATTTCTTATTAATTTGTACTAAGACTATTATGTTTATAAGAAAGTTTTTTCTTGTTTGTATTTTGATGTGATGCATCATTTAAATATAAGTATACATATAAGTATACATCTGGCTTTTTATTCATGCAATCAGCATGTTTATGACCTTACTGTACATTACTCTAAAGGTATTCCCCATCCTCTTTACTTCACAAAATCTAACACGATCACGGAGATTAATTAATTTTAGCGATTTGAATGCTCAGTGATAACCATGCTGAATATTCTGGTAAATACTGTGTCAATCACTCCATCGGTAGAGGGCGTCTTTGTAAAGACGATAACGATATCTCACTACGCCAGAACAGCAAAAACTGCATGTTGAAGCAAATTTTATTTTAACATGACAAGATGGTTGAATTATCCTCTAAAAGTTGATATCCCATTCAATGCCAAAATCAACAATACCCGACAAGTCCCAGAGAGTGAATGAATATTATTCAGAAATATACGTTCAAATAAATGTGATCAGTAAGGTACAATATAATTATATGTAAAAGAAGAACTCGCGATTAAAATCTGTGTTCATCCCAAGGACTCCAACAGTACGGTACGCTTTTTTCTATATCAAGCAAATCTAACTCATTTTTCAAACATTGCATGATATATCCTTTTACTTGTATACTGTTATAAATTTACTGTATAATCAAAAGCAGTAAGTGGATGATTCATTATATTATTTTCTTATGGAGATACACCTTATGTGAGTATATGCCACTATTAAGTAAAAGCAAGATTTCTTACTTTCAACACAATTTTGAATCATGATTGGCTGAAGAGGTGCAACACGATTTCTGGGTCCGCAATCGCCATGAACAGTAATTACACAGTACGAATGTAACAAAAACAAGTGTTACCTCTATTACCCTGAGTACACTGTGTCATTGAGTAACGAAATATAGACATTAGTTTCTGTTTTACATGACCACCTTTCTGTACAAGAATATATTGAACTCAACATAACATTACAACTAGTACTAATGATGCAATGTAGTTTAATGCGTTTTGATTTTATTGGATTTCATCACCATCAGAATAATGAACCAGACAGGATCCGTCATTTAGATCTACGCCAACACAAACACAGACCTACGTGGCAGACGAGCTATCATCCATAAGAAAATTAGAAAAGCAATTGCGATTACAACAAGTACCATAATATTTGGCAATATTCCACCTATATCCATTTTAAACTGATACTCAAATAAATGCATATTTCCTTTTACAGTTGCTAATATTGGTACAGTTTCGTAAACCAGACTTGTCAGTAAAACAACATGCTACACTCCTCGAGTATTATTTTGCCGCGACTGCTAACTACTGGATATAGTCTTATTTATATCCCGTTTTATATTAATTTTGAACTCAACAATCAATACGTGATTAAAATATCAAAGAATCTATTCCATATTATTTAATGTTTTAATTGAATGCTATATCGGTAAACCATACTACTCACATCGTACTTTTACCCACCATACTTATAGAGGAATCATTTTTGCTTGATGAACGTAATGTACACGAGTAATGTAGTTAAATATGTATATGTCCAGAAATGTAGATTCTCCAAAACACTGGCATCTTACTCCTAACGCTATCATTACTTTTACTACTACTACAACTACTACTACTACCACTACTTCTACTACTACTCTGTTTCCGTAAATTGTATCACATGATGCAACTTTATTGTACGTTTGGTAACTTTGAAACATGAAGACATTTCATTTTGAAGTTCAGACTAGGTCTATAAAGCTGCCATTGCTACTCTTCCGTGATCTCAGTCACTGATGCAATAGTAAATACCTACTTACAACCTGATATTTAATTTCCAAGCCAGGGCTAAGTCATCGAATCCATAGCGTAGTAACGAGGAATTTTATTCTTCGCAACCTCCATTTCCGGATCAATGTACCTAGCGCATGATGCACTCGAGTCTGTTGGATGAGACTATCTCGTATACGATTTGTAGTACTCCATGAATAAAAGAGAGAGTTCCAGGTAATGTTGCAAGTTATACCAGCTTAGGAATTGATAGTTGATAATGTTCTAGGGCACAGCCCATCTGTCAAATTTCAGGGACTGAAGACAAACTTTTATATTTGAGAAAGAATTGCATAGCGATGAGTAATATACACTATTACGCAAATGTTCCTTTTCTTGTGATACAATAAACGTTTTGTATGCCCCCGTTGCTTCAAAACATGAGGCCTTAATTCCGAATATATTCAGCACCCTCTCTGTCTCTCTGGCGATTTTATTCCATTCATTCAATATAATTTGTATCCTCCACGCTTTATTCGGACTGTAAACGGTAAAAGAACCGATCCCCGTTTCTGTCCTGACAACATCCAAATGTTTTTATATATTTGAAAACCAGTATATTGTTTTATAGCATTGACAACAAAACCAATTACTTGCAAGTTTTGATAAAAGGTTGATCCCATGATGTGTGTGCTTTTGATTGTATTGAGTCTTTTATATGCGTTGGTATGGATGCACAGAATGTGAAATATTCTCCGATAGAACGTTATTATCATCAACCGAAATATTTGCTATACGAAAGGAAGGAGATTTAATTCCTTGTCAATAAATCAGATACGTAGGAAAGAAAAGTCTCTTACCTTGTTATTTTAGCACGAAATCTTCTACCCTTTGAGAGTTTGGATGTGGTGAAAATTGCCTGAAGTGCATGTCCTTTTATACGCACGAATAGTCGTTAGATCTTCTGGTGTTTTACCACGAATGTACCTCAGTGTATTACATAACGCTGTTCACCAGCACCATAATAAACTGGCTTTGTGCATTACCCATTATACGTAATACATCGTTTAAAGTAGACTGAAGTCTATACATATTTACTTATTTTCAATAAATGTATGCAGTTGATGTTGCTGCAATTAGTCAAACTTCAAATCGCTTTTCGATTTCTTCTACTGTAATAAAATTCTTCACTTCACAAATGCACTTCTAAATCAACAAGAGTTTTTAGCACACCCCATGTTTGTTAACATATCAATAACCTTGAATGCCTGTTAAACTGAAATGTTAGATAGTGACAACAATAAAAGCTTTAGTTCCTATATAAATCTTTTACAATGATATATTTTAGCGAGAGATGGTATGCTTTCAAATCTTACTGAAACCAATAAAGTGGTCTTTGCATTGAAAATTTAACATTCATTAACTTCCATGCGAGAAATATCTTGTGGTAAATGCGTGTGGTCAGAACTAGTGAATCATTCAATACTTTACATTTAGTAAAGAAATAGAGGATATTTTTGTCATACGTTAATATCTGATATATTTCATCGTGTGGTACCAAAACGCGATATGTTAACGAGCGGTGTAGCCACAAGTTAAAGTATACCGTTTTTGGTACCACAAGATAAAACATATTCGTCATTAACGTAGAAACAGAATCTTTTCCTTTTATTTTATAGCAAATCTGCTCCGAATTTGATGTTTACAAGAACAAACTCATACGTAAACTCTCTCGGCAGAACACTCACTTCCACCACATTTTCGTAATCCGCAAAATTTTTATAAGTTGATCCTACATAATGAGTCAATAAGTAGGACGATCCAGATTAATATTTCGTTGTTTTATTATGGTTCGCACATGTACATTTCGCCATCATCATGGAATCTTACTATTTGAAACTTAAATTACTTATTTCTTTTCTCCAGTTGGTGAAACGTCCGTTACTGAAATCTTTTTCGCATTCAGTCAGGAAACTATATTATACTTTGCTGCTTGATCTCTGTCTCATCTACGTATAGAGCCGTGTCCGATCTGCATTATTCCAAATGGTCGCAAGAAAGTAACTGTCGAATTTTCAATTTAATGTAAGTATTTTTCTAGAATATCTAAGCATATTTAATGATCTTTCATATGTTTATCTCCCGAGTAGATCAAAATGTAACATTTTATATCTTTTCAAGAAACCAAGTTTCTTTATTATATTTTCAGGAAAGCCTACCTAGTACATGAGTGATTACTTTTAAATTTGCTATTTGACGAATAGGCAAAGCTCACTCACCCATTTGCAGCTCTAAGTCAATACTTTTCTTACCTGGAATTCTAGAAGACCCATATCTCTTAAATCGTTTAATACTGTTGAACAGTTACGCGTAACGAGACGAACAGTCATATCACTTATTCTTTGCTCCACGAACAGTAAAACAAGTCCACGTTTTATAGTAAAATTAGCTTTATTAAGCTCGTTACTTCCCATAGAATAAGGAATGACAATCTTCTTTTTCTCTTGTTTTCTTTTACTTTTCATCTACAATAAAATACATTTAATACAACCTACATCACAATACCGTCCACATCACAGTACTTATTTCTGCATGTACATATTAATTAATCTCCCAGTACGTTGAGTAACAATGAACTTACAACCTTTAATATTTATTGTCATCCGTATAGATTTAGTGAAGTGAATAAATCTAAACGCTAACTTAAAATTACAGCTATAATTCAATCAGCGTTTAGAGCAAAATAAAACAAACAGAGATGCAGGCACATAAGGCCCAGTTAAAGATAAGCAGATTGATACCTATTAAGTGTAAAAGCTTATCTGTGTACTTTACTTCCATTGGAATATATATGAACAGTTTTCGCTTATAAATCAGAGAGCAATATACAGAGTACATAAAAACTGATATCAAACATATATAAATCTAGATACCTTACCGTGTGGAAAAAATGTCAGGATCACATTTGGTCTTTGCAACAAGATCATCAAATATTCATATAAAACTGTAACGATATTGGAAATAATAATTGCCTTATATATATATATATATATATATATATATATATATATATATATATATATATATATATATATATATACATTTGGTATTTTGGTATACACTTACATTACAATTTACTGGCAAAAATTTTGAGTGATCGCCCATATAAGGAACAAAAGCATTTTGCCCGTTACCACTTCTGTGCTGCGCAAATACATTACACAGCTTTTGAGATCACCATGTAATTAAATGCCATGTCAAGTATAAACATTTGTATTCCATCTTATTTCTTAAGCGAAACTACTCCAATATCGCCAAAATAGTTCACGAGTAGCAATTTAAAGTGATCATACATTTCGTCTTTAACAGTTGATAGCTTAAGTTAAATATAATCTAAGATCAGAAAAAGACGTACATTTTACAAAGAAAATATTACGATTGACTTAATAATAAATGCAGACAATAAAAATATTCACCTCACAGCAATCATGTCACCATCATGCATCAGAAACAGTCTATTGGACTGACTGTTTATCACCACCACTCTATTCATCCTGTATTGTTTATACTACTAATATAACTGACCAATAGGAAAGTTATATATCAATTGTCTATAATTAGAACAAAGCAAGACGAATCGTATTCACAGTATCCTAGTTGCTCAGTGTGAACAAAACAAATTGAGCAGGTTATTCTGGTTCAAGATTTCTTGTTGTTGTTGTGGGGTTTAACGCCGTTTTTCAGCACGATAGGCTATACATGGCGGCCAGTATTAATGGTGGAGGAAGAACACGGAAAACCCCGGAAAGAACCACCGACCCACGAGAAGCTACTGGCAAGCTTTCTCACATGCCCACATTGGCTGAATCTTAGACTCGAACCGCCGCAGACAGAGATGAGATGGCAGTGATCCGTAACGAAGAGCGCTTTAGACCACTCGGCCACTCGGGGCCCCTCAAGATTTCTTTCAAATCTGTGAAAAATAAAAGAGACGGTGTTTACGAAAACCTTATTGTCCGAGTGTGAGGACTGCGTTCAGTAATGACGGTGTTATATATGGAATATTTTTTAAGCGCAGAAGACTAACCATTACTACCAAACATCCACTTCTTATTTATGCATCGTGTTTATCAAATACGTAACCATGAGTATTATTTGTCCTTATCAAAGCAATATGTAATGCATATTGTCAAGTCAATAGGTCGACATGAATGTCCGACATAAGCTGTTTTGTGTATTTTAGATTGTCTAAGCCATTCACAACATGTCTTGGGTGGCGAGATTTTCTGTGCAAAAAGCAAACTTGCATCTATTGCTCATGGCGTGCTATCACTTTAAACTTTTTATCTTTGCACGACAGGGCCATTCAGTGGCTGGTCATAAGGTAGGATTTTTAGGCTAGCTCTTAGATAAACCCGCCGCGCTTGATATCTTGAAAGTAGTCCCGATATCAAAGACACTTCTTGTATAAAACATGTTCAGCTAACGCTTGAGAGTTTGTAAGTTCCGTTGGTTTCCAGAAACAATTCTCATTCTAAGCTGGATATATCTAGATAGTTATGTTTGGGCTAAAAATCAGAGTGCAAAGTATTGCATCAGGCATATTAGCTTGATAAATTAAATGACGTTGTGTAGATCCTAATCTGTCTGATATTGACAAGAACAATATACTTTAATTGTCATTGTTTAAAAACAATTCTAACAAATGAATGTAACCTTATCATCTTTACACGTATAACCCAACACACTACGGTTAACGTTCATGCCAATTACATCCAGAGAACTGTACGTGTGCATGCATGAATGTATGTAATTGACTATATAATTACGTATAATCAGGAAACACTAATGTAAATGTAATCTTCCAATCATTCGATATGCGGATGTTCCACTGATTTATATCAAATTACACTGTAATATCCCCAGGTAGTACAGGTGTTCAAGCAGCATGGTGCCCGTGGAGTAGAAAACATTGATTCGTGACCAAACTGCTGAGACTCATTTGGGAATGAATTGCAATAAATGTGACAGTCACAGATATATTTGATTTTTTTGTGAAGTTTTACTGCAATGTATACAGTCAATAACGCCCTTTCACAATATAACATAAACATCGGTATTTGATGATTGACTGTTTGACTTTATTTCTTCTTCAACAGAGATTAAAGCATGAAAATCAGTTTCACAGTAGTACAAGAACGTGTAAAACACAGAAGCAAAGTGAAAAACAAAAAGAAGCAAAATGCTACGTCAACTAAGGCATTTGCAAAACTAAATTTCTTAAACTAAATATTGTCATATAGTTTTGTCTGCAGAAATATCATAATTAAATATATTTAGCTTAATATGATACTGGCCTTCTTTGAACATTTGTCTGGCGCTCTTCATCATAAAAAATGTAAGTAAATCTTGGATCTATAATTACGTGATTGACAGTAACTTTGAAACAGTAAATCAATGATTGGTATTGATGGATAGGACTATGTTTGAGATTATTGCGATAAGTATTCCTCCTGAGTGCGATTGATACGTCTAAGCAATTATACGAAACTATCTTGACACACTGAAGAACCACAAATGGAAAAATGATTCAAATGCCAACAATAGGTCCCTTCTGTATTAAATGACATGACTGACCGTATGTTTGTATGTATCCCTATAAGCATGTATCTATGTATATATTTCCCTTAGTGTGTGTATTTAAAAACGTATATACATGTGTAAGTATATTTTATGTCTGCTTCATTGGCTTAATGAATGCCTTTATTTCTCTTCAAACAGTGGTTTGTCAAATTTAGGTAAAAAATTATATAGTTAGTGACATTAGCCCTTACTTATTCCACATTATCGAAATTTTAACTAACTGAAACATCGATATCACTGTTATGTTTGTTAAATTTCGTGCAAATGTATTTCGTACATTCTGATCCGCTAAACGTGTTAATGCTGTTCTAGTTTTACTAACTGCCGCCATTTCTGACGAGGAATCGACATGGTTTGAACAAATCCGAAATACCTTATATTTTCTATAAATAGTCGGTGTTGAGATGTTGTTTCAATGCTTCTTTTACTTTTAGCAACGGTAACCATATCAGTTAAATGATCGATACACTGAGAGGTTTTAATATACGGTTTGATAAAATAAGATGGGTGAATATTATACTTTTATTACAAAAGGAACAAGACCTCACATAACGAAGAAGTAATCTCAAAGAGTAACTCTAACAGAACCAGGAATATATCACTGCACAGCTTCCTTATTTACCTAGGGTTCAATTTCAATGAACATATTAGCTCCAACCTTTAACCTATGAGATCACATGATATTTAAAGAAGGATCCTTTAATGCATATGTTGGTGTCAAACAGCTTTATTGGTGAGTTTCAAATATATCTCAAGTTGTAGGTGTTCCTTGCGGCGATAGTGACCGACTAGTCTTACTTCGAAACAACAAATGTGCACCAGACTGTTTTGGATGAATATGTAAGGTTAGTTGATCAGATATCCTTCACATTTCGTGTATAGAATAGATTCGCATACGGATTAAAGTACTCAAATCTACATACTATTTTTAAAAAACATAAACGTTTGTTTATTCGATCAAAACATGTGTGCATAAACAGTGAAGTTAAATATGACAAATATGTAATAGGTCTTGATGGCAGAATGCTCTGAATAAACGCACTTGAAAATTGATTTTTGCTGGCAAACTCGAAATATCAATTACGAACTCACGACTTACCGACAAAGAACCAATATAAGCTCGTTCTGCCTTGCGGTCACTTGAGCTTACAAACAACTATTTCTTTTACAATAGGATACGCACTCTCAGTGATAAAAATAAGAATGACTAATGACTATGTTTCTTTACCTGGCCAAACATTTTCTGGAACGCTATTTTCTCCATTATGTAGCGAGCGTTTACAATAGCGTGTAATGTCAGAAAGACATGGATAAAATAAATCAATGTAGATAACAAGAGAAATTATATTTTGTCCTGACTGCTAGCGTCTTTGAAACATCAATACAACATTAGTGTCTTATAATTAACAACAATATACAGTGAATATTCTTCCATCGGTCTATTGTGGTGACGTCACAAATGCTCACAATTATGAAAGCTGAATATTGGTATCCGTAACTGTTTCTTAACTGCTTGGTGATCTAAAGTTCCATCCATGGTTCATGAAAGCACAAAATAGCATCGCGCAATAACGACCTTTGTTTTCTCATATGGTCTGAAAAATAAAATAGTTCATGTTTTAATGATGATAATATATCGGATATACCTCTAGCCTAGCAGGAACTAATGCGTCGCCAAACAACAAAACTTAACTCTAGTGACCCGCCCAATTAATACATTTTCTGAGGAATGTTTGTGCCGCCACTGGGAATATTGCATCTTAACAATTGTCGGAGATGCTTATGAGGGCTAAACAAACAAACAACGATGACCTAATACAATATTTAAAGAAGTTAAAGGGTGATAGGATACCATTTATTGGTGAGACAACCCTAAAGCAGGTAAAGCATCGGGACAAAGTGGCCCATCGTGGAATCGTCGGACGCACTAAAGTTAATCCTCCCCAACAAACATGTAGTAGCCAACCAGAGACCAAGAAAGCACAAGGACATCCTAGTCAGGGCGATGCTAACACCCATCACTAATCAAGACCAAAATAGTCAATCCGGCCCCTTGTGGCGATACAACTTGCAAAACCTGTCAACATATGATAGAGACCAGGACTTCTTCCAGCACAGTGACTAGAGAAAAATTAAACATACATGATTCAGTCAAAACGGACAACACAGAGAATGTGATTTGTCTCATCACATGTAAGATCTGCAGCCTTCAGTATGTCGGAGAAACTGAAAAGCTACACAAAAGATCAACCTTCAAAGATCTGACTGGATTACTAAGAAACTGTAGAGAAGCCTGGTCGCAGAACACATGTCTTCCCCATGCCACGCTTTTAGCGATATAACACTTATTACAATTGCCCACAACCTGAACTGCGGAAGCAGGAAAGAAAAGGAATTTTACTGGATACGCCGCTGAAGAACATTGAAACCAAGCGGTTTAAACCAGGAAGACTAGAAAAAGGCAACCATGCACAAAAAAAAAATGTCTTTTGCAGCCGACACATTTTCTATTAAATATTTAAATAATTTTTTTTAATAAACTATTATAACAATTAGATATCCGTGACATAAATTGCTCTTTCATAAATTTACATCAAATAACAAATTTCGTTATGGCTCATCACTTTCCAGGACAATACAAATATTTTTCAGTACCATTAACAAGCTGAAATAAACTAGCTGAAACATAATAAAGATAAAAGGTTTTATTCCTGTAGAAACAGCAATGTAAAGTTTCCCAAACATAACCGTTTTTCTGTTTTAAACGTTTGTCCTGTCCATGTTTTGTACTTGCCTTTGAAAAAGATTCATTAAAGAGTCTACAGCGCTGAGGCAACTTAGGTACTAGTTTCTCACTGTTCGGTGTCAGGTTATTGCATTTAACTTAGTCAGTCCCTGATACACGTGATCCCTTGCTGGATCCAATGCACTTGAAAGGATTGTTTATTCACCATATGATTTGTATTCTTTATATATATATATATATATATATATATATATATATATATATATATATATATATAGATATAGATATAGATATGGTCAGCAAATCTATGCACTACAATATACTGTTACTGGAGCATTTCATACGGGGTCTAAAAACTTAGGCTTATCGTCTTATGTATATCCTTTTCGACATGGATTTCGAATTCTGAAATATATGTCACTGAGAATTTAAAAAGACCATTAAAACAATATTAAATATGTCCATTAATTAAAATATGTAATTACATACCCAAATCTTAATTGCAAGTACTGTATATGAGAACTCCAGTTAAATAGTGATATGGCCAAATAGAGGAGATTATTCAAATGGTGGCATCATGCTACACATACTATTACCACCACTGTATTTCTGTAATTTGAGTCACTAGAAGTGACAGTATAAAGATTTGGATACATTTGAGACACGAAAAAATTTCGTTTTCAAACCCAGACTTTTACTACTACAAATAATATAAATAATATTACTACCCTTCGGAAATATGTTAATGATGTTATCATAAACACAGACTTACGGATTCGATATTTAATTTCCAAGCCAAGGCCAAGGCATGGAGGCCAGAACGTGGTAACGATGGATCATCTCCGTAACCTGCTTCTCCTCAGAAACATATCCAGCGAATCCTCCACTACGTTCTATTTTATTACACTGTCTCACGGGATTGGTTGCGCAGTTCTCCATGACAAAAACAGAGTTCCACGAACGAGTGTAAGTTGTACAAGCGAATGAGGACCTTGACCTACAAAAGACAACGTATTGAAATATAATAAAGAAATGCACATTGATTGTTACTTAATCCATTAGGTTCGTGTGATCGTTTCTTGTGAAACAAGAAATATATTTTGTGCTCCCTATCTGTCACAGTATAAGATCTTCTAATTCGGATCATCATCATTCCTTTGATATAACCATAGTAATATAAACATGTTTTGACTATTATTCCTGCTGAATTTCTTTTGCTCAATAAATGCAGAAAATATATATGTGGTCTTACCTTGTTGTCGGCAGCACAAAATAGTCTATCCTTTGAGAGGAAGGATCTGCTGTAAATTACATGCAAAGCATGTCCTTATATACACACGGACTGTCATTCTATATCCTGGCATATTATATATTCTACATCCTGGTATATTCCTACGCATCTCCAACGGTGTACGTCATAGCATTGTTCAGCAAAATAATCTCGCCTTTTGTATTAACACTTACCTGTAATGCATGGGTTGAAGTTCAAGTAGAACTTTAAGATATCTACGTAGGTTAGTCGACAATGAATACCTAAAGTACACTGTCATTAATTCGTACGTAGGTATTCGCTCAGTTATAATAACAAGGTGTGTTTACTTTGGCGGCAGTATTATCCAAATGCAAAAACTTTGCACTTTCTTATATGCCATTGCACGTGGAGTGATAATTTGACAGCACATTTACATCAGCCTCTCTTTGTTGATATTGCAGGAAAAGCATGAATATGTTTCAGTTTCAAATGTCGCAGAATAACAATCCACTATTCATTTTGTCATCGTAAAATGTTGTAGCAACTTTTTTTAATGATTTCGAATGCTACTAAAACCCATAACAAGGTCATCAAAATGTAAAATGATTTAAAATTCATGAACTGATATCTTAAAAGTATACAGTAAGTAAATGGTGGAAAATTCATTACTTTATATTGTATATAGGAATAATACTCTATTGTATTACACTGTTTCACGGGATTGGTTGCGCAGTTCTCCATCAATAAAAACAGAGTTCCACGAACGAGTGTACGTTGTACAAGCGAATGAAGACCTTGACCTACAAAAGACAACGTATTGAAATATAATAAAGAAATACACATTGACTGTTACTTAAACCATTAGGTTCGCGTTATCGTTTCTTGTGAAACAAGAAATATATTTTGTGCTCCCTATCTGTCACAGTATAAGATCTTCTAATTCGGATCATCATCATTCCTTTGATATAACCATGGTAATAGAAACTTGTTTTGACTAGTATTCCTGCTGAATTTCTTTTGCTCAATAAATGCAGAAAATATATATGTGGTCTTACCTTGCTGTCGGCAGCACAAAATAGTCTATCCTTTGAGAGGAGGGATCTGCTGTAAATTACATGCAAAGCATGTCCTTATATATACACGGACTGTCATTCTATATCCTGGCATATTATATATTCTACATCCTGGTACATTCATACGCATCTCCAACGGTGTACGTCATAGCATCGCTCAGCAAAATTTGAGGGCTATTGAAGACGTGCAGTCGAAAAGAGAAAAATTTGGTATCACCGATGGAAAAGTGACTATTCATATGGCATTTGTTGTACTTTCATGGGAAGAAGACGATGACTGCACTTGATCTGCTTACCGTTAAGTGTACCTAGCACGATGGACATAACAGCAGATTTACGAATGAAAGGGAGTACGTGATGGGAAATATCTATGCTGGGACACAAGTGGTAGCTGACCAGATTTTAAACAACGTGTGTGACGGATAGAGAGAGAAGCATGAACTTTGTCCTATTTGATTGGTTGTTACTTGTTTTGTTTTAGGTTTTTCATATAAATGAACACTAAATGTAAATACGTTGCATAGGAAGTGATTTTAGAAAGGAGTGATTTTTAATTTTAAACAGTAGTTTACTAGAACCAAGAACTAAATTACTCGTAAATAGGTTTGTTTCATGTGCAAATGTTTATGTATTAAATGGATAGTGCTTAGACCAAAGCACAGGCCAGAGAGCCCATGTTTATACTTGAATAAATGTTTTGAACCCATACAACAGACTTTTCTTTTTCGAGTCTCTATTCTATCTGTTTTTCTTTCTTTAGAACATTTCTGTCTTCTTTTCTGTGTGTTTGGATGTGTATTTGTTTGTTTCTGTATGTCTATGTTTGTCCCTATCAACCCTTTGTCCCTACAAATACATTTCACCCTATAAAACGTTTCGACCCTATAAACACATGACGTCACCAATGTTCAATTCCCATTGATCTCCAGGCGACATTCCCATGTTAAATTCCCATTGTCGCCAAAGTACAAACCCCCTATTTTAACGTTAAAGTCCCATTGTCGCTAAAGTGCCCCACTTAACTACTGACAATTGCCTCGCTAGGATGTCTACATTAAGAGGTTAGTGTTAGGATTCGTCGGCCTGGTGGGACATGATGCAACATTTCTGCAGCATGATGCCCCAGTGCTAGACATCACTATAAACTGCCACACTGCAGACATCGTAGTAATATGACTAAAATTTTTTTGTAGGTATGTTAAACATCCAAATCTCATACACACTTAAATATGTGTATCGGTAAATCGAATACATTATCCAAACAATGAAATCTTACTACTACTACTACTGCTATAATCTGAGTCACATCATGTGTTAGAATTAAGTAAGCTGGGTATAACTAAGTCACGAGAAAAATAGTTTTCGACCTAAAAGTTAGACTAATACAAAATAATATTAATATTAAGTCATTAACGTAATAGTAAATACCGATTTAGTGACCTGATATATAATTTCCAAACCAGGGCCAATGCATCTTGGCCACGACAAGGTAATCATGGTCAATGCATCTTGGCCACGACATGGTAATCATGGTCAGTGCATCTTGGCAACGACATGGTAATCATGGTCAGTGCATCTTGGCCACGACATGGTAATCATGACTAATGCATCCTGGCCACGATGAGGTAATCATGGTGATACTTTTCACTGCGAACTTCTTGTCCATCCGCAACATATTCAGCACAGGCTCCATTCGAGTCTAATGCATTAAAGTGCTTCAGATAATCGGTTGCGCAGTTCTCCATGAAGAAAACATAGTTCCACCACGTTGTACAAGCTCTATCAACTATGGGGAACTTGAGCTACAAAAGACATCATACTACTGTATGAAACAGAATTGTAATCCATTAGCTTTCGTATTTTATCTTTTGTAGATGGTAAAATAGCGACATGGAGTTGATGTTACTTATTATATAAAAATGAATGTATTGATTACATAACACAGAATATCTTAGCCATCATCCAGTGTGTCAAACAAATTACTCTTAATTAGTTTTTGAAGTTACGGTATTTTTTTATATTGTCTCCTTTTCTCAATAATCAGCTGTATATGATATATATATATATATATATATATATATATATATATATATATATATATATATATATATATATATATATATATTATGGCATAGGAATTGTCGTGCACAGTGCGAAACGTAATATTTTACTTGTGTTAACGGTTCAAATAATTGATTTATTCAAACGTAAATAGATGACTTGCTTGAAACGTGACAGTTAAAAGTCTAAAAATTAATTAGATAAAGATACCTCGCAGTTAAATGGACGGTAGGAAGGAGAACCTGAATTCAGAAGGTCATTGAGGGAGAGTACAGTGTAAAAGAGGCAAAGACAGAAAATGAGAGAAGAAACCCAACAAAAATAGCTAACAAGTGTGCTTATTCAGTTCTTTGAAAACAAATTTACTATCTAGATTTGTATACACAAATGTATAATCTTATTGTTGTAACTGAATATTAACAATGCCTTACATCGTCAGATAAAATTGTATGTCTTTGAAAGGAAACAAATATTTTTCTTCATTATTTTGAATGGAAGTCTACCTACTAGAAGCATGAGTATTTTAAAGTTCCATTTTAACGATTCCTCAAAGTCCATTCAACTCTCTCCAGCTTTAATTTAAATGTTTCTTAGCTGGCATTATACACAACCCACATATCTTAATTCTCGTTCAATGTTGCGCAGTTACGTGTCACGACGCGTTAACTTTACTGTTTTATCTGCTACATGTTTAAACAGATCAAAACACGCACACAGCTGTCCATGCAAGAAAACATCACCAAGTGTACTTCAAAATATGTACCGTAAAGACTGTTTATGCGGTTACACAGATTACGTCATCATTTTTTAAGTATGTACTTTCTATGCGGATTTGATTTTTATTACCTTATAAAAGACAAATGTTAGATCCAAAATCTGATCTTTATATCAAAACAAAGAACATTAAACTATCACTGATTGCCTGATGTTATTTCCACTTCAAAGAGAAAATACATAGTGTTCATCAAAATCAGAAAAAGATACAAGATCTTGAAACACAAAAATTGACATATTGAAACACAAAAGGAGCTAGAGGCTGCGTCAACTAAAGACATTTTAAAATGAAACCTCTCAAAGTACATGCAGTCACATAAATATGTCTGCGGACATATCAGAACAAAATGTCATTTAACTTAGTATGCCACTGACCGTCCTTCACCATTTGCTTCATAACTCTAATCATGGAAAGAATATAAGTACAAAATCAGTAAGCAGAATTTCAGTTTATTTTGAAATAGTAAATCCAATCGTTGTGATTATTGCTATAATTATTCATAAGTTATACAATTATAATTAACTAGCATGACTTTATAAAATATCGAGAATTGAAAAATGTATACAAATGGTTCCAATTTGTGTCTTTCTTACTACAAAACAAATAAATTCACGTATGTGTGTATGTATGTTACACGTATGTACCCATGTGCATCTGTGTGCGTGTGTGTGTGTGCATCTATGAGTGCATGCATGCATGTATGTATGCATGTATGGATGCATGTATGTGTGTGTATATATGTATGCATGTATGCACGGATGTATGCATGCGTGTGTGTGTATATATGTATGTATACATGGATGTATGCTTGCATGCATGTATGTATGTAGGTAGGTAGGTAGGTAGGTAGGTAGGTAGGTAGGTAGGTATGTATGTATGTATGTATGTATGTATGTGTATGTATGTATGTAAATATGTATGTATGTATGGATGGATGGATGGATGGATGCATGCATGCATGCATATGTATGTATGTATGTATGTATGTACGTACGTGCGTACGCACGCACGCAGGCAGGCAGGCAGGCTTGCACGCACTCACACATGTATATATGTATGTATGTATGTATGTATGTATGTATATATGTATATATATGTATGTATGTATGCACAATAGCATAAGTTCAAACTATCCGAAAACTTTCAACGTCGGCGTTATTCTTCTAGATTTGAAACAAATCTAATGTTTCGCTGTTCATGTTTAGTACCGTGAAGCATTTTTCACGATAGATCGACAAGATTTTCATTAAACATAGAGACCTTAGACTTTATATAAATATTTAGATTTCAGAAGTAGATTGTGTGCTGTTCTAGTTTTAGTAACAGCGAGTATATTAGAGTACTGTTTGCCATTCTTTGAGATTCCAAAGCGCAGTTTCATAAAAGCGATTGCTTGAAGATTATTTCGTGCAGGAATAATCATTATCACAATGTGATTGTGTCTAAACCTTTATTATACAAAGAACCAATGATTCACAAAAAAAAAATAGTTAGGCCAATGTTAAAGCCTGCCTGCGTGCCTGCGTGCGTACGCACGTACGTACATACATACATACATATGCATGCATGCATGCATCCATCCATCCATCCATACATACATACATACATATTTACATACATACATACGTGACAGAAGCCCTACCCTATCACTTCACTCTTTCGTCATTTGCACCAGTTAAAAAAAATGTTTCTCACGAGATTTAAATTATGGGATTATATGCTAATTATTAATGGATCTGATAAAACATATGATTGTGCAAACAGTTTTATCGAAGAATTGCAAATATATCATAGGCTGCAAATTGGTCCAGCGTTTCTTCAAATGTACGAAATGTCAATTAGGAACTGACAATGAGTGATGTAACAAAGACAAAAAGCCATGCTATAGATTTATTGAGCTAACAAATGCAGCATTTCGTTAGGAAAGAAGCAAAACAAATTGACTACTGAGAATGTATAGTACTCGTATACATGGGAGTTGATTAAAGGTGAAAGTCAGATAAATTCGGAAATGTTTATTTTAAGCCTCTCTTGCAGGTGGAAATAACTAACATGTAAATGCAATGAACATTTGTCCACCGACTACCATGTTGAGGTCATAAAAGATTACAAAAGTAAAAACTAAATAATCGTGTCCTTGTATGTCCCGCGATTGCCTGACAGTCCCATAAGTTCCATCCTTGGTAAATTAGGCACGAAGGAACAGCATTTAACAAAGACATTCATTTTCTCATTATGTATCTATATATGCTAATCATATGGGATCACGGTATCAATTGTATTCCATATATCTCAATCCTAATGTTTTGTGAAATAAATATACTTTCTATCCTACCTCAGTATGCATGTCATACACTGTCATAGAGAACAATGTTAGATTGTCAATTTGACAAAGGTGGCAGGGTACAGTTTAGTTAATTGGCCCCTGGCAAATTCCTTAACTTAAGGCAATGGTGTGACTTTTTCAGCTACTATTGTTTACTATTTATAGATATAGATATATTTGTGAACTAGGTGTTTCGAGCTTGTGTTGTTCTTGAAATTGATGTCAGGCATATACATCTTCCATAGTTGATCTGCAGTATGTTGATAGTGAAATGCCAATAGTCGGCTAGGAAGAAGAGCTATCCTCCCATAGCAGTAGACACGTGGGTTCAAGACTAGTAGAATATCTCAATAACGGCTTGGATGACAACTATTCTGAATTGCATTAAGCTATTTAGTAGACAATGTTTTTCAACATTTTCATCCAGGGAAAGGGCTTCCGTTTGCACTGTGAACACCACATGCTGTCAAGAATGGCCTTCGGATGTGAAAAATGCATGTATAAAATAGCGGTTGGGGTGCATAAACTTCTGCTATCAACTGCCATTGACTTATCTGGTCAAGTTGATAATATTCTTATGCTTTGTTTTAATATAGGTATCTAAAAATATGGACCTTCTTTGACCTCACTTGTGTATTTGATTTTTTTATGATCTTTTTATACTAGGTCGCTGATTGCGGCAGTAAATTTGTACATAAAAACTGGCCCCTGCCCCCAAGGACAAAACCAGTTACTCCACTGCATTAATGAGATATAACACTGCTGGAACTAGACAGAGGAAAGAGTCATCTAGTCAAAACAGACACATTTTCATTAATGTGTACCAAATTTGAAAAAAAATCATCAAAAATACAAAATATGATCTAGATATGAATTAACATAATCTCACATGTTGCCAAGAGGCTCAACTTTTTTTAAAGCCTACCAGAAAGTATCACTCTTACATCATGCACCAATCACAGCTTGTGTTATTTATTTCAGAATGAGAATTTCCCTACACCTTAAGCTCCGCCTACTTGGCGTTGTACAGTTGGTACTGTTATACCATATATATATATATATATATATATACATTCTAATTATTTATCATTCAATTAATCAGAAATTAATTAACACACTGTGTCATGATCAATATTCATTTCCAGAGGAACATGTTCTGAAATATAAAATGTTGCATCTGTTTTAATGCATGTATCGGTAGCGTAGCAATAAATTCTATCGATCCTGCCCTAGTAAAACTTAATTCTGCTATTCGTATTACATACACGGTTAGCACTCATATTTCATACAGCCACTTATTGGCTTCCAGGTCATTTCAATTCAGTCTATGTTTATCCAGCACTTACGAGTGTAAAATGTGGAATTTCAATATATCACTGACTATAATAATAATAATAATAATAATAATAATAATAATAATTAAAACAATAATACAATTTTGTGACTTGTCTTTCTTAAAATTTCTTATTAATTTGTACTAAGACTATTATGTTTATAAGAAAGATTTTTCTTGTTTGTATTTTGATGTGATGCATCATTTAAATATAAGTATACATATAAGTGTACATCTGGCTTTTTATTCATGCAATCAGCATGTTTATGACCTTACTGTACATTACTCTAAAGGTATTCCCCATCCTCTTTATTTCACAAAATCTAACACGATCACGGAGATTAATTAATTTTAATGATTTGAATGCTCAGTGATAACCATGCTGTATATTCTGGTAAATACTGTGTCAATCACTCCATCGGTAGAGAGCGTCTTTGTAAAGACGATAACGATATCTCACTACGCCAGAACAGCAAAAACTGCATGTTGAAGTAAGTTATATTTTAACATGACAAGATGGTTGAATTATCCTCTAAAAGTTGATATCCCATTCAATGCCAAAATCAACAATACCCGACAAGTCCCAGAGAGTGAATGAATATTATTCAGAAATATCTGTTCAAATAAATGTGATCAGTCAGGTACAATATAATTATATGTAAAAGAAGAACTCGCGATTAAAATCTGTGTTCATCCCAAGGACTCCAACAGTACGGTACGCTTTTTTCTATATCAAGCAAATCTAACTCATTTTTCAAACAGTGCATGATATATCCATTTACTGGTATATTGTTATATTTGTACTGTATAATCAAAAGCAGTAAGTGGATGATTCATTATATTATTTTCTTATGGAGATACACCTTATGTGAGTATATGCCACTATTAAGTAAAAGCAAGATTTCTTACTTTCAACACAATTTTGAATCATGATTGGCTGAAGAGGTGCAACACGATTTCTGGGTCCGCAATCGCCATGAACAGTAATTACACAGTACGAATGTAACAAAAACAAGTATTACCTCTATTACCCTGAGTACATTGTGTCATTGAGTAACGAAATATAGACATTAGTTTCTGTTTTACATGACCACCTTTCTGTATAAGAATATATTGAACTCAACATAACATTATAATTCGCTAGTACTAATGATGCAATGTAGTTTGATGAGTTTTGATTTTATTGGATTTCATCACAATCAGAATAATGAACCAGACAGGATCCGTCATTTAGATCTACGCCAACACAAACACAGACTTAAGTGGGAGACGAGCTATCATCCATAAGAAAATTAGAAAAGCAATTGCGATTACAACAAGTACCATAATATTTGGCAATATTCCACCTATATCCATTTTAAACTGATACTCGAATAAATGCATATTTCCTTTTACAGTTGCTAATATTGGTACAGTTTCGTAAACCAGACTTGTCAGTAAAAGAACATGCTACAGTCCTCGAGTATTATTTTGCCGCGACTACTAACTACTGGATATAGTCTTATTGATATCCCGTTTTATATTAATTTTGAACTCAACAATCAATACGTGATTAAAATATCAAAAAATCTATTCCATATTATTTAATGTTTTAATTGAATGCTATATCGGTAAACCATACTACTCACATCGTACTTTAACCCACCATACTTATAGAGGAATCATTTTTGTTTGATGAACGTAATGTACACGTGTAATGTAGTTAAATATGTATATGTCCAGAAATGTAGATTCTCCAAAACACTGGCATCTTACTCCTAACGCTATCATTACTTTAGCAGCAGGGGGGCGAATCGGACATTTTGTCCAATCGTTATTTTGCTTAATTATTACTTTCTGCAACTCAACGATCTAGTGTCGTCAGCGCCTGGTAAAAAAAAAACGACGTCGTCGTTGGGGGATCGTCCAAACGTCATTTGGTTTAATTAACACCTTCTGCGCGCCGACCCCCAGCGTCGTCAGCGTCCGGTAAGCACATCGACGACCGCGTCGATGTCATTGCCCCCCTCTGCTGCTAAGGAGTTGTTTACAATGAAAATTATTTACAACTAACCGAATATTTGGTCAAGTCCGATACGATATCGTGTCCGAGGATCATGTAAATTTATCGTCACGAATCCATGTGGGGTCGACTGAGCATGACTAAAAAAGTTTCGAAAAACATTAAAGTCCATGTCACCGCCGCACCATGTCTGCCAAATATTTCGTAGCGTGTGTGTATCAACGCCGTTGAACACAGCAAGAATATTACAGTTGTCTCTAATTACTTTTGGAATCTGAGTGTATCGTTGAGTGACATATATCACGTCAGTGTTTTTATGCCTGCCTCTGGAAAATATCCTAGCTGGGTTTTTTTGATTGTCTAACATAACATCATCGTACACGACTAGATTGTTAACGTCGCCGTCAATATCATCAATACCCGGTGCATCATTGATATCCGTAATAAACTCAATAACATTTTTTTTAGCGATCGCTGATGCATTCTCGTTGAAATCTTTCAACACCTCGTAGCATCGTTGATCATCTACGCTAGGAGCAACCAAATACAACTTATCCCACTTCATCCATCTCATTATTAAATTGAGTAACAATTGCGTCTTGCCGGATCCAGATGGTCCGATGATAATCATCCGGATCGAGTTTGGTAACGCTGCAACATGCTTAACTGGTTCTCTTGTTTTAGTCGCCGAAAAATCAATTATATTCATATCTCTATACATAAATTATGGATCTATATTGTGTGAAGTGTAGAGTACGTACTGGCACAAATGATATGACAACCGCTACAACAAGAAATAACAGATCGGCCCTTACTGGCAAGTGTGTACAATGCGGTACAAAGAAATTTAGATTTATTTCTATTAGACCCGGAGATGTTTTAAAAAAAAGCGAGGAGGTGACATCGCAGCCAAATTGGCAAAACTCCCCGGAACACCGTGGGCAAAGTATCCAGGAGAAAAACACCTCCCAGGATATAGCTACTGTGGCCCCGGAACACGATTAGATATTAGACTCGATGATCAAAATCAGCCCAAACCCGGTGAGTATCCAATAAACGCTATCGATAAGGCGTGTCATGCTCATGATGTTGCTTATAAAAGTAGCGATCTGCAACAGCGTCATATCGCGGACGTAAAATTAATTCACGCATTAAATGCTATTCCTGATAAATCCGTCAAAGAAAAATTGGCCTCATGGTTGGTAAAATCGGCTATGAAAGGTAAATTAATGATTGGAAGCGGAGCTTCTGGCGCTGGTAATTGAAAACGATAGCGTTTATAATAACAACATGGAATCCATCTATTATTCTCCTAGAGGATACTGGAAGGGGAAGGCCGCAATTGGTAAGCTTGCAAGCGCTGCAAAGGTAACAAAGACCACTGCGGCTAATTGGTTATCCAAACAGGCTATATGGCAAATTTATCTACCACCGCCTAAACAAATCAACTTTTCGCGCTTTGATGTCAGCGTACCTAATGAAGTTCATCAGGCTGATATACTATTTTTGCCGCATGACAACGGTTACAAATACGCGCTAACCGTAGTTGATGTTGCGAGTCGATACAAACAAGCGGAGCCGTTAAAAACAAAGTCGTCAACTGAAGTAGCCGCTGCGTTTGAAAGAATTTATCGAAGAGGCCCTCTGCGCTGGCCAAATCTATTACAAGTTGATCCCGGTAGTGAATTTCGCGGCGCTGTTTTATCAACGCTGAAACATCATAGCGTCGCGATACGACGAGGTCATACTGCGCTACATCGTGATCAGGCAATTGTTGAACGATTCAATCGGACTCTCGCTGAACGGTTATTTGGATATCAATACGCGAAGGAATTCATCCAAGAAAAACGATCTCGTGAATGGGTTAAAAGGTTGCCAGGTGTAATTGCAGCGTTAAATAACGAGATTACCCGAGCAATCAACATAAAGCCCAGCGACGCGATTAAATACGAGTATATACCCGGAAGATCAAAAATAGATAGCGTTTCCAAGCCGATTCTCGGCGATGTCACTGTCAGATATCTGTATGAACCAGGAGAGCTTGAAGGCGGTAAAAAAAGAGCTACTGATCCTATTTGGAGTGTTACCACACATAACATATCAACGATAACACGATCAACTGGTAGACCACCGATCTATAGACTGGATTCAACTGCTCCTCAGCGCGGATTTACACGCGAGCAACTACAAGTGATACCTGACGATACTCAATTACCCCCGCGTGGTCTTAACTAGCGCCGTTGCGTCTATTGCACTCAAGACAGGTCAACCTCACATTGTTTTTGACATGACCGAGACTGTTATCGATCCTATCCACGGTAAATTGGCGAGTGTCTTTATCCGAATAACGCCAACTCATTATACAATTGCAACTCGCGCAGTAATTATTCTGTTGTTGTCGTAGCGAGATTATTAATTCGGCATCAATATCAAAACGCCGCTGTTTTTTTTTATCCTGTTGGCGGTAACCCGAGAGTTTTCTATCAATGACGCTTGCATCGATGGTGACTTTGTCGCCGGCTTCGTCAGTGACTCCGTCACCGGCTCCGTCAATAACAATTCTTCGAAGCTGATTTATCCTTCGTACTCTGGACACTGCAAGATAGACTAGATTCGACCATTCGATGCGATTATCAACTATCCAAACAATTGTGTCCGTGATGGTTAGTCCCTGCGAGGAATGTATTGTTGTTGCGTATCCTAGCGTCCACGGGGATTTATCAGCACGTAGCGCGTCCTCGACGACACCGATATCAACGAGCACGATATCATTCAGCACGAGAATTTGTTTTTTTGTCCCCGACGCTGTCGGGGCTGGAATTTCAACTTCAATGTTTTGCCGCCGTGTCTCCGCGGGTCTATAACATAACGGCACTGGACGCGTTGGAAACTTTTCCTTATGCAACGTAAACAACTTTTGCTGAAGTGTGTCTCTGACTATCTTTCTACTCGCTACAATCAAATCGTTTGGTCTCCATGTTTCCCAGAATTCATTCAACGGCGTTTCCGGAATCACCTCGCGGATTATTTCACATTGAATTCTATCCGGCTGTAATCTGATTAGTTTTTTAACCTCGCGCAGTTGTTCATCAAGTGCTCGGTAATCAGTATCGGTTTCTTCATAATAGTCTACGAACCCGCTCAACCAATCATGTGGACCCTCGCCGACAAATGGTGGTGGTTGGCCATGATCCCCACACATGATTACCGCTGTATTCGCGCGCAGCAACCACTCAAGAAACATTTGTAAAGTATCTAACGAAACAGTACATATCTCATCCCAGATGATAATGTCGGGAATAAATTTTTCACCCATTCGATCAGGATTCCACTCACCGCCGCTGTATCGAAAGAAGCTGTGATAAGTAACGGCGTCAACATTTCGTTGTTTTATCTCTCGCGCTAGTCTATGGGTCGGTGTAAGCACGATTATACTTGCCCGCGTTCGAAATAATTCAATTGCCCGAGTCGTCTTTCCTGACCCGCCACAGCCGCTTAAATAAACCGTCTTGTGTCTACAAATTGGATCAGAACACGATGGTGCATTAGACCATTCTGACAATTTATCACCGCGTAAGTAGTTGTTCTCAACGGTGACATCTGCTGACGGGGAATAATCGCGTCGTATTTCATTTTTAATTCTCCATGTACCCCAACTCTCGTCCGGACTAGTAAACTCGGCTACGTTTCCCTTATACGCTACGTCAATATAAAATGAATCAACGGCTACTCTAACCGCGGTATCGGGAAATCTATTTATCATCGAGAATAAATTGATAGCGGCATAACCCAGCATAGACGCCCTCAAATGTGGATACGCCGGGCTGTCTCCATCGCTGTAGGTAACAACTGTACCCAACCTCGTTCCATTGGACAAGAAAGCTGTTTTGCAGTTCACGTATCTATTTTTTGCCACTGCGTCCTTGATTACGAAATCATATTCTGCGTCATCTATAATCAGCCGTGAGCAATATCGTTTGTAGTCGCAGTTTTTTCCACCTTGTGTGAACTTACCAATTATTCTTCTACCGAGATCTTTTGCCTCGCGGTTTCGTTGGTTAAATATCCTCCTGGACCATTCGATGATATATTCCTCGTCGGCATTAATGTTTTTTCTGGACTCGTCAATTATGCTATCTAGACGCTCCGGTTCTGGTAACCAGACTTCAGTCTGTGCCCGGTATGATATAATCGCGTCACTGACAATCAACGAAACTAGCATGTTACAATCAATCATATACCGTAGCAGCGCTATTGGCAGCCACTTCTTTTCAGCCATGTGTCTACCGATCCAAATATAGCAACAGCGATGGAGTCCTGCCGCGAATTCAAATGATACTATGCGAGCGAATCCGGTTAAATCAAAATCAGGCAGTGGTCCATTAATAGCAACACGAGTCATTTCATGACTGGGGTGTCCAAATCGTTTGAAATACTCAGCGGCGGATCCATACCCGAGAAAACTCGCTGGATAACAGGCAACCATATCAACCGAGATCATAGCGTCGCGGTTGTATTCAGTGTTCCATAGTCCACCGTGATAGTATTCCAAACAACTGGATTGTACATCCGGTAGAAATTCCCTGCGCGTTGGTCTCCACGCATTTTTCCTTGCTGCAACATGAGCTACAACCGATGGAATCGTAAAACAATTTGTTAGCAGTTGTTCATCATGCTCTTCAAATTCCATGGCGGTTTTTTTCATCTTGTTGTGAAATGCTTCAGTGCGATATAATTCACCGTTTGGTCTTACAAACTGATCAAAGGTATCCATGTCGTTTTCAGCGCTGCGAAGTAACCACATTGATACAGGGTCGTTTTTACACAAATAAGCTATAGCATCAAATAGTTTCCTCTCCGCGAGAAAACCGTCCTTGGAGAATTGTTCTCCCAGGAATTCTTCGGGTATATACTTTACTGTTCTATCTCGTGGAAATATTGTGATCGCGGGCGTCCATGCGTGTTCGTTATGATCAATAATTTTGATTGGGGCTCCCTTCGATTTATACTTCGATTCGTATAATACTTCACCGGTTATCGTTGTAACGGTTATTGGAAATCTCAACGACGTTTCTAATCTCGCTATGTCGCTGATGGTTGCTCCACGCTCTTTTACGGTTAGTTCCCACTGGTTGATTTTGCTACGTCGTAAATCAGTCAATTTGTTTCCTCGACATGCATTTATAAAATGCTCTATTATTCGTTCTGCTACACAATTTATCCCCGTTGACTGTTTCATCGGTTTCAGTTTTCCGATATCAGGTTTCTTATTTAACGGGTATATTCCATAAACAACTGCTGTTTCAGGATACGCTCGTTCACAGTATAGTCTGTCAATTCCTGTTAACAACCCCGGCTTGGAGTCGCGGCTGACAGTGACTGTTTTCTTGTCGCTGAGAACTGGTTCAAATTTATCACGTATGATCCAATCGCCTGATTCCACCCGGACAATGAATTTTACTCTGAAGAAATACCTTTTACTGTCAAGTTGTGATATTATCATTGCTGCGCGGTTGTCGTTCATGGTAGCATCAACAACGCCATCAATTCGAAATGTTGACCAACTATGAGATGCACCATCACGTTTGAATTCATTGATACAATCGCGTATTTTATTTAACAGGGTTCTATCGTTTATTAACGCTTTTGGTGTGTCCTTGAGGACTCTATCGAGATTGAACTTAATATTTTTCCGGGGCTTAATTGCTGCTAATCTCTCGAACTCATCCATATAATTAAAACAAGTATTTAAATGAAAGAATATAGTATAATGAATCACTGCAAATGGTTGATGATTGGGTCGACAACCCCGTGCAATAAATCATGTAGAGGTGAATTCTGCGGATATCATTTACAAAGCGTTCGTAATGGTTCTCTTGGCCCCCTACCGTGCTTGGTTTGCCACGTCGGTGTAAGAGGAAAATCCCAGTTGTGTATTAATTGTGGCGGAAAGCGATACAGGGAACTAAAACGCTATTATGACAAACGAATTAAAAACGCCGTCATTGACCCCACCGCTGACTCCGTCATCAAAACCCCCCAAGACTACGTTGAAAGATTCATAATTAAACCAAATAATAAATTAGACAAGTAGTATTATTATACAAATGGACCAAGAATTTCAGCCGCACCCCCTGCTCGTCAATTACGAGGCATCTCGCGACGGTATTGTTAGAAACCGCAGACTGAAGAAGCCGGTTGGATGGAAAAACAATCACGGGTATTTAATGTTTACTGCTGGAGGGAAAAAATATCTCTGTCACAGAATCATCTATGAATGTTTCCACGGATTGATCAAAGATAGTCTCGTTATTGATCACATTGATTCTAATTATCAAAATAACAGACTGTGTAATCTGCAAGCCATCTCTCAGAGTGAAAATAGTAAAAAAGGCCAAACTGGTAAATACTCAAAGAAAGCAAAACCCGTAAAGTCATTTGATACAACAACTTACGAGGAAAAAATATTTCACTCCATGAATGAGGCAGGAAAATATTTTGACATTTGTATCGCCTCAATACAATTTGTTGCAGAACGAATATATCAAACAGCGATCTCAAAAAAGACGGGTCATAGAATTCGATTTTCATATATAACATCAAAGGGAGATAACTCGTTTTGTGATAGCGTCGCATGACAAGAGTTATGTCCCTTGAAGTCCAATTAATGTTGCGATTAATTAATCATTTTACGATGAAAACTAATGAAATACACGCTATTATCTAACAGCTGTATTCTTTTTTTTAATGTTTTATTCAAATATTTGGTTTCATTTAAATGCCGTGAAACACCATTAATAAGTATTTAAGGGTTTAACGATTCAAGGGAATTCAAATTAACACACACCTTGTGACTGACGCCGCTGTATTAGTCACTTTATATACAAGATGACTCGTTATAAGCCTGGGGCTTTCGAAAGCCAATTCAACTAATCAAAACTAACCCACGCTCTTGACCCGGGCGTGTGGTTGTCTTTTGTTCACAATCATGCAACCGGGTTAATTTAATTGGGTTGCTTTTGATTGGTTGAATTGGCCGTAGAGTTCCGCCCCGCCGTTTTATGTTTGTGCTGTCTTGTGCCGTCCCATCATCCATCAATCATTTCATTGTAAATATATTCATCCTTAATTAAGTACATGTAGTGATGTCCCCCCAAGCATATCTTCTGGGCGGTCTACGATGACGTTTGTCACCCTAGGCCTCCCTCCCGGAGATGTATGCTTTGGGGTTCCAAGATGTGAATGTCCTTAATTAAGTATATGTATATGCCTGCAATCTGCCACAACACTCGAGTGGAGATTTACGGCATTGTACTGTCCATGTATGCCTGTAATCTGCCACAACACTCGAGTGGAGATTTACGGTATTGTACTGTCCATGTATGCCTGTAATCTGCCACAACACTCGAGTGGAGATTTACGGCATTGTACTGTCCATATAATTTTTATTAAATTTTAAATTTAAATTTTTGATATTAGAAATAAGATGTTTATAAGAATATGGATTCCCAAGACATTAATAATATATTAGCCGAGATTTCAAAATTAAAAAATCAAGGAATTGAATTATCTGATAGTCTCGACAGCGAAAAAATATTATCCGATTATGAGATTATTAACGAACAATCGAAACGGGGGCGTTTTACCCTGGCCCGCGAGTACTTTTTTATAAAACGATTACAACACGCGATTAATGAGAACCTGTACCACAATGACGCAAATGCATTCATTGGACTATTCACTGCCGTTGAAATAATACGAAAAAAACTCGGACGTGTTTATGAACGGCGCCTCTTCTTCCTGTACTTGAAAAGATAGCAGCAGAGACAGAACAAACACAGCAACGGATAAAACAACTTTCCAGTGATATAAAAACCCAACGAGAGTATGAACGATTAGCTGATATTGATGATTCTGAACAGGGTGATGTTGGTGAACTTCAAAAAATTTCCACTCAAAAAGGAGTCCCCTTTATAGATAAACTCACTGAAGGGGCTATAGCACAAATAAAACGACCTCAATTACTGAAATCCGACGAGTATAGGGTTTTTGGTAGTTTTGCCGCTCAAAGCTATCATTCAAGAAAAAACTTTTTAAAAGACGAGTATAAAAACAGTAATATAAAACGAGATGACTGGGTTAATTGGTTGTATAAAACGAATAAAGAGATTGATCGCTTGGATACAAAAGAATTGGGATATAAAGAATTTAAAAAAGGAATTGATGATTATGATATACGACAACAACAAGAAATACTACAACAGCAAAAAGAAGAAGTCCGAGAAAAACGTCAAAAAAAAGCTGGTTCTAAAAAAACAAGCGGAGAGGGGTATCCAAGTGGTAGTGGTCTAGTTGAAAACGCTAGTGTTACCTGCCCTAATAGTGTTCTCAGTGATATATCACGGCTGGAAGTACTAATCGGAGGAAAACGAGCCGGAAATAACTCTACGGAAATAATCAATGAGGCCGCTGATATTTGCAAGCGGTTATTTGCAGGCGGTATTATGGACATTAATGCATATCGAACGCTCATAGACGAACTCGTGGATGATTAATTGGAAAACTGGTGTTTTTAATAAGGATGATCATACACTACAACCACGATAAACCAGTACTCGTCTACGTGGTAAACTCGCGATTGCCTGTTTACCGCGCGTACTATGGAGATGGTCTCGGGAGCACCATTGCGGGGTTATTTACAAGAATGGCTCCAAAAGTAGCGCCGTTAGCCAAACAATTAGGAATGAAGGCTATTGATGTTATTCGTGATAAGGGAATCAGCGCCATTGGAGATGTTGCCGGAAAGGCGCTTTCAGCCGCGCGGAACAAACTAATGTCATTGGTGAAATCCAAGAGATTTTCAAGAAAAAAACAGATGTCATCAACGATAGTGATGCCTGCAAATGTCAGTAAAGTAATAAATAACGCCGTGGAAGAAAAATTAGAGTCGTTGGCGACGACTCAGTCGTTGGCGACGACTCCGTCGTTGGCGACTTCGCCATCCGCCGATGCGGCAACCAACGCGCTCATGAACGCGATAGCGGGAAGTGGTTTAAATTCAAAGAATTTACGACGAAAAAATCGCAATTGAAAACATCAACATGATAAATAATAGAATGTTTGCGCGTACCGCTGATCCCGCGTTTGATATGGACGCCCCAGTGCGCAGGGATGATTCTGTCCGTGATTATCAATATTATTCTTATTATGCAGCGCAACCCGACCTACGATCGCGAATTGAACTTCAGGTCCAAGATACCAGTAAATACTTTCTGCCGTGTGAAGCGTTTATCGAAATTGAGGGAGAACTCGTGACAAATGCCGCCGATAATGCACCATACGCAGATGACCATCGTGTTCGAGTTGGCTTCGTCAACAACGGTATCATGGCGTTATTTGAGAGCGCCAGATATCTTATTGACGGGCGAGAAATTGAGTCAGTAGAACGCGAGGTTGATGTTGCAACGACGATAATTGGGTTGGCGAGATACTCGGATGACACTGGTCAACAGTGAAATCATTACTGACTTGAAAAGGCCCTAATCTGTAGTATTTTGGTGTGCCGAACACGAATATAACCGTGAAAAATTTGTATTGGCTCTTGTTTTGAAGATATTCATATACCTCATTTTCTATGTTTCACTGTGTAAATTTCTCCAGTAGGACTGCAGCAACATCCGGAATAATGATGTAACATTGCATAATACCATCATGCTCACATCATCCACAGTTGATTGCATCATTTTCTGATGCAATGCAATACTAATGCCATGCGGCTGCTGAAGTAAGTTGACGTCAGCAGTGTACTATACATGTGTAGGCCTATTATACTAATGCCAGGCGGCTGCTGAAGCTGACGTAAGCAGTGTACTATATAAAGCCCAATCAGATAGGTTCAGCATTTAAAATATTTTAGACGTTGTGCGAGACAGTTCAAGCTACTGTTACATAAAACTTATTATTTTATCCATTTACGTACAATAAAGAACAGTAATGCCTCGAAAGTGTGTTAATACCGCGGACAATTTTTGCTATATTTGTGGGGAAGTGACATTTGCCAACCAGAAGAAAAGTATCAATTCTCAAGTGAAGAAGGCATATCATCTTTACTTCGGATGCAAGGTTGGTGACCAAGACAAGCCTTGGGCTCCGCATATATGCTGTGCTACATGTACAACACAGCTTTCACAGTGGTTGAATTGCAAAAGGTCATCAATGCCGTTTGCAGTCCCAATGGTGTGGAGAGAGCCAAGCAACCACCTAAATGACTGTTACTTCTGCTTGGTTCCTCCTCTTTCTGGCGGAATAACGAAGCGAAAGAAGTCGAGAATAGTCTACCCAAACATTCCGTCTGCATTGAGACCAGTTCCACATGGTGAGGGACTTCCTATTCCAGAACCTCCAGCAGAATATTCTCTTGATTCATCTGACGAAGACAAAGGTGAGTCGACCTGTTCTTCTCCTGGTCCATCAGCATGCAGTGATCCAGATTTTCACTGTGGTGCATCATCAACCCCACACAGAATAACACAGGAAGAACTAAATGACCTGATTCGTGATTTGGACTTATCAAAGAACAAGGCAGAATTGCTAGGATCAAGACTCCAACAATGGAATCTTCTAGAAGAAGATGTCACAATTACTGCATATCGAAAGCGCCACCAGCAATTGGAGCCTTTCTTCAGAAAGGAAAGTAATCTGATATTCTGTTCCGATATTGAGGGCCTCATGAATGCTTTAAAAATCACTCATGACCCACAAGAATGGAGACTATTTGTGGACTCTTCGAAACTGAGTCTCAAGGTTGTGCTTTTGCACAATGGAAACATTCTTCCATCTATTCCAGTAGCGTATGCTGTCCACATGAAAGAGACATACGATAACTTAAGGCAGCTACTGAATTCCATTGAGTATAACAAGTACAGCTGGCACCTCTGTGGTGATTTGAAGGTAGTTGCCCTTTTAATGGGACTGCAGCAAGGATATACAAAATACATGTGTTTCTTATGCGAGTGGGATAGCCGAGCAAGGGAAATGCACTACATGAGGAAGGAATGGACTCACAGGCAGAATGTAGCCATTGGAGAGAAGAATATCCAACACCCAGCTCTGGTTGAGGCTCAGAAAATCTTGCTACCACCCCTTCACATCAAACTAGGTTTGATGAAGAACTTCGTGAAAGCCATTGACCGGACTTTGCCTGCATTCCGATACCTGCATGAAAAATTCCCTCGACTCAGCGAAGCAAAGATTAAAGAGGGAGTTTTTGTGGGTCCTCAGATTCGAGAGCTTTTCAAAGATGACCGGTTCAACAACTTGCTGGAAGGTGACGCGAAACAAGCATGGAATGCTTTTCGCCTAGTTTCTACAAACTTCCTCGGAAATGTTAGGGCAGAAAACTATAAGGAACTAGTAGAAGACATGTTGATGAAGTATAAGAAACTTGGCTGCAATATGTCTCTAAAGATTCACTTCCTTCATTCCCATTTGGATTTCTTTCCTAGCAACTGTGGTATTGTTAGTGATGAACACGGCGAACGTTTTCATCAAGATATCGCAACAACGGAACAAAGATACCAGGGAAAATGGTCCACTACAATGCTGGCTGACTACTGCTGGACACTCCTCAGAGGTGCTCCCGAACAGCTGTACAAGAGACAGGCGAAGAAATCTAAGATGTAGTCAATGACTTGATTTTTTATAGGTAGGCTATTACAGTTGACCTTTTACTATTGGAATGCATTTCGTTATGTAAACATTAATTTCTTGCAGATTACAAAAAAACTAGAGCCAATTTTGCAATTTGACTGTCATATTCGTGTTCAGCACATAAAAATTGATAAGAATTGACTAATTTTATTTCAGTAACATGACTTTTGTAAAAATTTGTTGTCCAGTGTGATTATACAAGATCGGCGGGCCCATCTATAATGTTCGCAAAGGACACCACTAATAACGCTGACCATTTTCAGTACATCAACGTGCTGGCGGAAAGAGATACCGCAATTGCTGATCAAGCTGAAGCAGCCAATCCAGATCGCAGAGCAAAACCAGGCGTTAATTTCACTGTTATAAAAAGCACCAACAATGATTACAATCTAGGATTCGCAGCACGAGTAGGAATGTTGCAAGGACCACGCCGACAGTTTTCATGCGCGATTCCACTCCATCACATATTTGGATTCTGCAGAAATGTCAGAAAAGTTGTCTATGGGGCTAAGCATACAATCGCGCTGACGCGAAGGGGCGATGATAACAATGCAATATGGCATGCTGCTGGCGTCGCTGCCGGTAAAGTCGTTTTAACTAAAATGGCATTGTGGATGCCGGTGCTGACTCCATCAGTTACCACGGAAGCACGATTGTTAGCATTTATGGAACAGGGAGGGAAATCGTTGTTGAGTTGGCTAGCGGTAACAACTGATGCTAAAGAGGATAACGTCGCCGATACGTTTACATGGCACCTGGCATCAAAACAAGGTGTTTCAGCCCCGCGTCATATATTCATAGCGCTACAGAATAGGGAACGATTGGGCAGTCAAGAACGCAGCCATATGATATTTGATCAATTAGGAGTCAGGGATGTTTCACTGAGAATAAACGGACAACAGGAACCATCCGAGGATATACAGCTTAATTACGGCGACAACCATATCGCACGTGTGTATCATCGATTGCTGTCGTATATGGGTCGTGATCAAAACGTCGACACTGGTTTGCAAATATCACAACTTGATTTTAAAAACCTGTATCCGATTTATTATTTTTCGCTGGAACATCTTGATTTAACGAGACAATCCGTCGTTGATATACACTTCCGAGCTCGTATAGTCCCGGGTAATGTTAATTATAGAGCGGTTGCTGTCATTCTCAGCGATAAATCAATGCTGCTAGAAGGTGTTGGTGGACGAATGAGAATCGTTGATGCGCCAGTGGAAAACATGTAATTGAAAGCACAAAACGCGTTTACAATAAAATGTCGTATAGTGTCGTCAGTGTAGAGTTGACTGATGGTCAAGTCAAGAAATTACGATCAAAGTCGGCTAAACAATGCGGGACCACAATAACGCTGAAGCCGTCACAGATGGCGGGTGGTAATCATAAGATATCGTTGACGGCGCGTCAAATAAAACATTTCAATGATGCGATGAAGAATAAAAAGGGTGTTCAAATAGATTTTTCAGCCGCAGCAATTAAAAACATGGAAAAGACCGGTGGGATATTTCCGCTGTTAGCTGCGATTCCAGCGTTGATTGCCGCGGCCGCACCAGCAGTGGCTAAGGCGGCGGCGTTAGGAGCCGTTGGTACCGCGGCGGGAATGGCATTGAAGAAGGCAACCGGGAAAGGCTACAAAAAAAAACGACCCGTGGCCGGAAAGGGTCTAAGACTACCGGGAACCCCGTATTCATGGTACTCGGGAAAGGGTCTAAGACTACCGGGAACCGTTTATTAACGCAGGAGTCATTGACTCCTGAGTCTATGACTCCAATGTCTAATTTTGATTTAATAGACGCCGCAAACGCGCTAGCGATAAAAAACTTCAGAGGTGTTTTTATGAGGGATCAATTACCGGCGGCACCAAGAAATATTGAAACCGGTATAATTAACCTCGATGGGTCCTCCGGAGCGGGAACTCATTGGGTTGCATACGCGATTGATCCGCGTGCAATCGTCTATTTTGATTCATACGGGTTAGCTCCGCCGAAAGAGTTCATGCGGTATATCCGGGCGTGTTCAGCCGGGGCGTGTTCAGCCCGGGTTTTTTATTCCACGCTGCCAACACAGCGATTAAGTGACCCACCGATATGTGGCCGTGAGGTATTGAACGTACTTGCGGCGATTTCATCATCGCGAAAACCACCTCATGTGGTTGTAAACGAATACACTAGTGGGGTCGTAGAAGCTCAACGGATTTTAGAGAATAACATTTACAATAATAATGATTGATATCTGGGGGCGACCGGTTTCGGCGCTGAAAGAATCCACGGAAACGACCGCCGCCGACATAAAAAAACTAATTGAGGATGAAATCGCTGATATGTTGAATCTAACAAGTGTTGACCCGGGCGAAATAGTTGTATTTCAAGACCGCCAGGGTAAATTGAAATCCGGTAATGTGTCACTGAATGACGTTTTAATACGACAGCGCGATGCCGCCGAGGACACTATCGCGCTGTATACCAGCGACGGACGAATCAAACCGGGTGAATCCATCTTGACGATAAATGGAAAAATAAGTACACTTGGCGACAATTATATAACCATGTCAAATTCGTTAAAGGGTTTACGTAGTGAAATTAAATTATATGAAGAACGGATCGTGTTGACGCTAACGCATTTCGACGATGTGCGACACATTGTCGAAAGATTTTTTCGGGGATCCACGACGGCAGACGAACCAAATCTTGTAAAAATAAAAAATGCTATTTCGGATCTTATGGAGATGTCGGCCAATTTACCCCCGTTGCGAAAAAATGTTAACAGGATCGATGACAACTTTGATAAATTCTTTGGTAAAAAAAATACCAAGCCGGATGAGATTACAATAACTATAAATGATATCACTGCGTATGGACAGGAAATAAAAACAATCAAAACTGATGTTGCAACAAATAAAAGGAGTGTAGACGCGCATGAACGGGAAATAGAAATAATCGGCGCTAATGTTGCAACGATCATAAATAATGTAGACTCGCATGGACGGAAAATAGAAACAATCAAAACTGATGTTACAACGATCATAAATAATATGGACACGCATACACAGGAAATAGGAACAATCAAAACTGATATTGAAGCGAACAAAAAAAATATAGACGCGTATTGGCGGGGGATAGGAATAATCAAAACTGATGTTGCAGCGAACAAAAAAAGCATAGACGTGCATACATATGAAATAGGAACAATCAAACTTGATGTTGCAGCGAACAAAAAAAGTATGACCGAGAATACACGGGAAATAGAAACAATCAAAACTAATGTTGCAGCGAACAAGAATAATATAGACGCGAGTTGGCGGGGAGTAGGAATAGTTATAACTGATGTTGAAGCGATTAAAGAAAAACTACCGAGAATAACAGAGCAACTCGAAAAAATAAAAAACCCTCATGAGAACATCATCAACACAGTATACACAATTCGGCATGGATCATTCGATTGGACTCCTACACAGAATACAGTAAATATCACCGCAACTGTTAAGGGTATTTATCGATTGACACTGGTTTCAATGATGCAGTTTAATATATTATCGTCGAGTTCATCCGGGTTTAACAATACAATATCAACAATCATTGACAAGGATGCAACTGAACAGTTTACAATTTATACCGTTGATAGAAATCTAGCCGGGGCAAACATCACATGGTATGTGGAATTTGTAGCGAATCTAAGTAATTAAAAACACTAGCTCTTTTAAAATAAAAATGACCACCAAGGAAATTGAATCAGAGGTATCACCAACGTCACATCAATATCGATTCGATACCGCAAAAGAATTCTCCGCGAACTTAAAAACGCTTTCCGAACAATACCGTGCAAAAATAAAAAAATACCGCCGAAAAATAACCACCATCGACGCGGTCGTGTACTCGGTGTCGGGTATAGTAGCTGGCGCCGGTGTTATTTTATCCACGGTGACCACGATAGCCCCGATCGCTGTTCCAATCGCTGTCTCCGCGATGACAACAATTGCTGGAGTCGCCAACGCAATCACTAGGAAGATATCATCGTGTTTTCAGAAAAAACTCGACGAGTATACAGTAAAACATCAAATAGTATCCGACGCGTACTCGAAATTATCCGGGTTGATCTCGTTATCGATTGATAATTTGTTCATATCCGATGTTGAATTCTCCACGATGGTCCAGTTGTATAGCTCCGCGATGTCAAAAATCGAGGATTTTCAACTGGAAGCCGGAACCACCTGGTTGTTGAAATTAGACACCTAAAAACAACGAATAATAATAATGTCGCTGAACCCCGAAGGGTCTCAATTACTTCAGCGGATCGCGGAGAATACCACTCCGGTACAAACAAATATGATATCGATAACGTCAACGAAACCCGAATTCAGTGTGAACTTCCCGTCGCCGGTTCCAGTAAAGGAAATAGCACTGGCAAAATTGCGAGTATATCACAGTTGGCCTAATATCCGAGCGGACGCATTTAACGGACAACAACCTAATAACTCGCTGGTTTTTGCATGGACAAATAAGCCCGATGGAACCCCAGACTGGAATGAGGTTACAATACCAACTGGGTCATACCAAATAGAACAAATCAATGGAGAATTTCAGCGCAGGATAAAATCGATCACAGGAAAGGAATCAAAAATAGCTATTACGGTTCATGAACCGACGTTATCGTCGACGATTGAAATAAGCACGCCGGGGTATATGGTTGATATTTATAACAGTTCAATAAGAACCATACTAGGATGGCCTAAGAATCAACCTCATGAAATCCCCGCGGACTTGCACACGAATGCGCAATCGTATCATGAGATTAATCCCGGGTATCGAAATGATTGGTCTATTATAAAAAGCACGTTATTACCCAGTAGGTTTATATTTCAAAACAAGAATACCATGCAATGGTATTTTCCGTATAAGGAAACTCCTGAATCGTCCGCCGTGGTCACAGTTAGTTTAAATGATATCAATAATTTTTTTATCGAGATTAATTATATTTGCCAATCACAACTAGAACAGCTACGGAAAACAAAAGCACGAAAACACGTTGAGGTGTTAAATCAACTTATATCAGACATGGAATATATTAATAAACGAATCGTTGAGACAATATCTGCTAACAGCGATGGTAATAAACAAAAATTTCTAACCCAGAATAATATTATAGAAGCCAATTTACCCGATTTCAGGTTTCCAGGATACAACGTGCCAGAACTAAGAAAATCATTAAGAGACTTTCTCGGTCCATCAACTTATTTCCTCAAACACGATAACGGAGATGGTGGTAGGCATATTGCCCCGTACAACGTAAATATCGCATCGGTGATAGCAATCAATCTAGTGTGCGATGTTATCGAAGGGAGTTACCAGGTAGATACCAAGCAATCAAATCAAGCTCAACAGGGATACATCCTTTATTCATTTTCACCAACAGCCCCTCCCGGATTCTTAATCGTTGAGAGCCCGATTAATCCGGTCTATATGCGATGCCATAATCGGCTTTTAACAAGAATTAATTTTAGACTTACCGATCAGTCAAATAACCTAATTGATCTACAAGAGGAGGAGTTAGTGATCACTCTGTTTGTAAGATCATAAAGACTTTCATTGTAAATAACCACTTAGCAGCAGGGGGGGCGATGACATCGACGCGGTCGTCGATGTGCTTACCGGACGCTGACGACGCTGGGGATCGGCGCGCAGAAGGTGTTAATTAAACCAAATGACGTTTGGACGATCCCCCAACGACGACGTCGTTTTTTTTTTACCAGGCGCTGACGAAACTAGATCGTTGAGTTGCAGAAAGTAATAATTAAGCAAAATAACGATTGGACAAAATGTCCGATTCGCCCCCTCTGCTGCTACTTTTACTACTACTACAACTACTACTACTACCACTACTTCTACTACTACTCTGTTTCCGTAAATTGTATCACCTGATGCAACTTTATTGTACGTTTGGTAACTTTGAAACATGAAGACATTTCATTTTGAAGCTCAGACTATGACTATAAAGCTGCCATTGCTACTCTTCCGTAATCTCAGTCACTGGTGCAATAGGAAATACCTACTTACAACCTGATATTTAATTTCCAAGCCAGGGCTAAGTCATCGAATCCATAGCGTGGTAACGAGGAATTTTCTTCTTCGCAACCTCCATTTCCGGATCAATGTACCCAGCGCATGATGCACTCGAGTCTGTTGGATGAGACTATCTCGTATACGATTTGTAGTACTCCATGAATAAAAGAGAGAGTTCCAGGTAATGTTGCAAGTTATACCAGCTTAGGAATTGATAGTTGATAATGTTCTAGGGCACAGCCCATCTGTCAAATTTCAGGGACTGAAGACAAACTTTTATATTTGAGAAAGAATTGCATAGCGATGAGTAATATACACTATTACGCAAATGTTCCTCTTCTTGTGATACAATAAACGTTTTGTATGCCCCCGTTGCTTCAAAACATGAGGCCTTAATTCCGAATATATTCAGCACCCTCTCTGTCTCTCTGGCGATTTTATTCCATTCATTCAATATAATTTGTATCCTCCACGCTTTATTCGGACTGTAAACGGTATAAAAACCGATCCCCGTTTCTGTCCTGACAACATCCAAATGTTTTTATATATTTGAAAACCAGTATACGGTTTTATAACATTGACAACAAAACCAATTACTTGCAAGTTTTGATAAAAGGTTGATCCCATGATATGTGTGCTTGTGATTGTATTGAGTCTTTTATATGCGTTGGTATGGATGCACAGAATGTGAAATATTCTCCGATAGAACGTTATTTTCATCAACTGAAATATTTGCTATACGAAAGGAAGGAGATTCAATTCCTTGTCAATAAATCAGATACGTAGGAAAGAAAAGTACAACGAGATATAACCAGGACGTTGTCATATAACTGACTGCTACAAAATATACGCAGTGCTAACAAAACAGCTAGCTATAACAAACGTGACAAAGGACGAAGTATAACATTTATTTTTTGCTGACATTTCGCGTCATTCAACGTATTGGATTTTATTGCGTGAATGCCAAATATATTCAGAGTTATAACTTCTCTTGTTCTTGAACTATGAACAACACCAACCAATATATAAATTAAATAAGCTGATAATATTCTAGCGCACAGCCCGTTTGTCAAATATGACTTTTATACATCATTTCACAACTTTAAATGTTTCGTTTGGTATTTGTCTTTCTAGCGTGCATGCTCGCGTGACGAATACACAAGAGGTAGAAAAGACATGCCTTATTTATCCTTTTTCCTCGATTCATGGATATCGAAGATTTTCTCTTATAAGTAAATGATGGAACTGTTTTGGAAATGTTTTACAATATGCAGTCTTATTGTACCATGTATCACGATCGTTTTGGCGTGATATTATACGTAAATCGTTAACCTAAAACATCACCGGCGATGCGTAAGGACGCATAATGGTTACCGCGCTATTTGTAACTATTTCTTTTGTTGCTCTGAAAATCCACGTCTCCTTTGTAAGCTCAAATTACAGACATAACTTAACATAAAATAAGCAGGGAATATATGTAATAAGCAGTTAGGCATTATTAATTATCCATCATGCCACAAAAAATAATTTCGTTTCATCTCTGTAATGGCCTTGTTCCAAATGTCTATATTCCTTTCCTAAAAGTAATATATACATATATTTGCTGCATATTCATGATACATGTTTTTATATAAACAGAAAATAACGACATTTTCTTACCTTGTTATTTTAGCACGAAATCTTCTACCCTTTGAGAGTTTGGATTTGCTGAAAATTGCCTGCAGTGCATGTCCTTTTATACGCACGAATAGTCGTTAGATCTTCTGGTGTTTTACCACGAATGTACCTCAGTGTATTACATAACGCTGTTCACCAGCACCATAATAAACTGGCTTTGTGTATTACCCATTATACGTAATACATCGCTTAAAGTAGGCTGAAGTCTATACATATTTACTCATTTTCAATAAATGTGTGCAGTTGATGTTGCTGCATTTACTCAAACTTCAAAGCGCTTTTCGATTTCTTATACTGTAATAAAATTCTTCACTTCACATATGCACTCCTAAATCAACAAGAGTTTTTAGCACACCCCATGTTTGTTAACATATCAATAGCCTTGAATGCCTGTTAAACTGAAATGTTGGATAGTGACACCAATAAAAGCTTTAGTTCCTATATAAATCTTTTACAATGATATATTTTAGCGAGAGTTGGTATGCTTTCAAATCTTACTGAAACCAATAAAGTGGTCTTTACATTGAAAATTTAACATTCATTAACTTCCATGCGAGAAATATCTTGTGGTAAATGCGTGTGGCCAGAACTAGTGAATCATTCAATACTTTACATTTAGTAAAGAAATAGAGGATATTTTTGTCATACGTTAATATCTGATATATTTCATCGTGTGGTACCAAAACGCGATATGTTAACGAGCGGTGTAGCCACAAGTTAAAGTATACCGTTTTTGGTACCACAAGATAAAACATATTCGTCATTAACGTAGAAACAGAATCTTTTCCTTTTATTTTATAGCAAATCTGCTCCGAATTTGATGTTTACAAGAACAAACTCATACGTAAACTCTCTCGGCAGAACACTCACTTCCACCACATTTTCGTAATCCGCAAAATTTTCATAAGTTGATCCTACATAATGAGTCAATAAGTAGGACGATCCAGATTAATATTTCGTTGTTTTATTATGGTTCGCACATGTACATTTCGCCATCATCATGGAATCTTACAATTTGAAACTTAAATTACCTATTTCTTCTCTCCGGTTGGTGAAACGTCCGTTACTGAAATCTTTTTCACATTCAGTCAGGAAACTATATTATGCTTTGCTGCTTGATCTCTGTCTCATCTACGTATAGAGCCGTGTCCGATCTGCATTATTCCAAATGGTCGCAATAAAGTAACTGTCGAATTTTCAATTTAATGTAAGTATTTTTCTAGAATATCTAAGTATATTTAATGATCTTTCATATGTTTATCTCCCGAGTAGATCAAAATGTAATATTTTATATCTTTTCAAGAAACCAAGTTTCTTTATTATATTTTCAGGAAAGCCTACCTAGTACATGAGTGATTACTTTTAAATTTGCTATTTGACGAATAGGCAAAGCTCACTCACCCATTTGCAGCTCTAAGTCAATACTTTTCTTACCTGGAATTCTAGAAGACCCATATCTCTTAAATCGTTTAATACTGTTGAACAGTTACGCGTAACGAGACGAACAGTCATATCACTTATTCTTTGCTCCACGAACAGTAAAACAAGTCCACGTTTTATAGTAAAATTAGCTTTATTAAGCTCGTGACTTCCCATAGAATAAGGAATGACAATCTTCTTTTTCTCTTGTTTTCTTTTACTTTTCATCTACAATAAAATACATTTAATACAACCTACATCACAATACCGTCCACATCACAGTACTTATTTCTGCATGTACATATTAATTAATCTCCCAGTACGTTGAGAAACAATGAACTTACAACCTTTTATATTTATTGTCATCCGTATAGATTTAGTGAAGTGAATAAATCTAAACGCTAACTTAAAATTACAGCTATAAATCAATCAGCGTTTAGAGCAAAATAAAAGGAACAGAGATGCAGGCACATAAGGCCCAGTTAAAGATAAGCAGATTGATACCTATTAAGTGTAAAAGCTTATCTGTGTACTTTACTTCCATTGGAATATATATGAACAGTTTTCGATTATAATTCAGAGAGCAATATACAGAGTACATAAAAACTGATATCAAACATATATAAATCTAGATACCTTACCGTGTGGAAAAAATGTCAGGGTCACATTGGTTCTTTGCAACAAGATCATCAAATATTCATATAAAACTGAAAAGATATTGGAAATAATAATTACCTTATATATATATATATATATATATATATATATATATATATATATATATATATATATATATATATATATATATATATATATATACATACATACATACATACATACATTTGGTATTTTGGTATACACTTACATTACAATTTACTGGCAAAAATATTGAGTGATCGCCCATATTAGGAACAAAAGCATTTTGCCCGTTACCACTTCTGTGCTGCGCAAATACATTACACAGCTTTTGAGATCACCATGTAATTAAATGCCATGTCAAGTATAAACATTTGTATTCCATCTTATTTCTTAAGCGAAACTACTCCAGTATCGCCAAAATAGTTCACGAGTAGCAATTTAAAGTGATCATACATTTCATCCCTAACAGTTGATAGCTTAAGTTAAATATAATCTAAGATCAGAAAAAACGTACATTTTACAAAGAAAATATTACGATTGACTTAATAATAAATGCAGACAATAAAAATATTCACCTCACAGCAATCATGTCACCATCATGCATCAGAAACAGTCTATTGGACTGACTGTTTATCACCACCACTCTATTCATCCTGTATTGTTTATACTACTAATATAACTGACCAATAGGAAAGTTATATATCAATTGTCTATAATTAGAACAAAGCAAGACGAATCGTATTCACAGTAACCTAGTTGCTCCGTGTGAACAAAACAAATTGAGCAGGTTATTCTGGTTCAAGATTTCTTGTTGTTGTTGTGGGGTTTAACGCCGTTTTTCAGCACGATAGGCTATACATGGCGGCCAGTATTAATGGTGGAGGAAGAACCCGGAAAACCCCGGAAAGAACCACCGACCCACGAGAAGCTACTGGCAAGCTTTCTCACATGCCCACATTGGCTGAATCTTAGACTCGAACCGCCGCAGACAGAGGTGAGATGGCAGTGATCCGTAACGAAGAGCGCTTTAGACCACTCGGCCACTCGGGGCCCCTCAAGATTTCTTTCAAATCTGTGAAAAATAAAAGAGACGGTGTTTACGAAAACCTTAATGTCCGAGCGTGAGGACTGCGTTCAGTAATGACGGTGTTATACATGGAATATTTTTTAAGTGCAGAAGACTAACCATTACTACCAAACATCCACTTCTTATTTATACATCGTGTTTATCAAATACGTAACCATGAGTATTATTTGTCCTTATCAAATCAATATGTAATGCATATTGTCAAGTCCATAGGTCGACATGAATGTCCGACATAAGCTGTTTTGTGTATTTTAGAGTGTCTAAGCCATTCACAACATGTCTTGGGTGGCGAGATTTTCTGTGCAAAAAGCAAACTTGCATCCATTGCTCATGGCGTGCTATCACTTTAAACTTTTTATCTTTGAACGACAGGCCATTCAGTGGCTGGTCAAGCAGCAGGGAGAGTGTACAGACCATTTTTTCCAGACCGAATAAACGTTCCTACGCAAACTTTTCCCGTAGAAGCCTCAGAATTCAAAAATAAAGCCTTCCACGAGGATCAATTTTCGCGTATTTCAGACCCAATGCATCAGGGTACCCCAATTGTGTATCACAAAAATATAACAATCCAGGCAGAAAAATAAAATTTTCTCTCGGAAATGATCTCACTCTAGGTCATTCTGGTGATTCTCGCCGAGGTGGGGATATTTTCTTTGTTATTGTTTTTTGTTGCATGGTCGAGGCTGCTTTGGTCCATTTTACCTCACATTAAATAATATATTTTAAAAATAATATGAGTTCGAATACCAGCGTAGTTGGAGAGCCGCATTCTGCTAGATCAGCGCGAGAACAATTAGCGGCATTGAGGAAATTTATTCCCACGAAAGAATTATTTAAGAAAAATGTGCGTGAATACGAGGACGCAGAGCAGGGATTTACCGAATTATCGTCGAAATTGTTAAAGCCAGTCACGGAAGCAACCGAAAGAGTTTTTCTTGGCGACGAGGAAGATCCGGATATCAGAAAACGTGGAATTCTTCCCATTTTGACAGACATTGAGGAACATGCGCGAATATTGCCGGATCGACTAGCGATACTAGCACAACCTCATGAGCAAGTACAACCAAGAAGAGCGGTCGGATATAAGATAGGTAAAAAAAAATTGGAATAAGGAAGCCTCTTTTTGAGGAAACACGCAGCAATTTTACCGAGAGGGGATGGGAAATAATAACGCAACCGCTCTCGGTGTCTCGTGATATAGATAAATTTGGTGAGGACGCGGAAGATTATTATACTGATCGAAAAAAATATCTGTTAGAAGAAGGGGATAAAAAAATTGGATCACGTGATACTTGGTATAAAATGCTATATAGAGCCTACTCGGGAAAATCACAGGCAAAAAATTCGGATCCATTTTATAGAAGATTTTTGTTAGCCGCGCGAAGAAAGGAAAAGATAAATAAAGAAGAAGCGAAAAAATTAAAATCTAAATCCCCACGGAGAAAAACGAAACCAAAAGAAAAAATTCAACCACAGGAATTGGAAGAAGAAATTCAACCGCAGGAATTGGAAGCAATAATTCAACCACAGGAATTGGGGGAAGAAATTCAACCGCAGGGATCAGGAGCAAGAATTCAACCACAGGAATTAGGAGCTAGACCAAAGGAAAGAACTCAACCTCGGAAAAAAGGAAAAAAATCAAAAAAGAAAAAAAATAATAATGGCTACCTAGGACCAATACCAGAAGAAGAAATTCAACCACAGGAATTAGAAACAATACCGGAGGAAAAAGCTCAACCTCGGACAAGAGGAGAAATACTAAGAAAAAAAAGAAATAAGGGTGACCCAGGACAAGTACCAGAAGAAGAAATTCAACCACAGGAAGAAGAATTAATTAAGGTTAAGAAAAGATATCCCGCAGCTTCTTTGGAAGAAATATTTGATCCCAGTGGTCCAACTGCTGATCATTATTTGAGGGAAGAATATATCAATGAATTCAAAAATAATTTCACAGGATTAGATGTTGCTTCGGAATATTCCTCAAGAAATAGAGGAAGGTATATACAGAAGAAATATGTTACTTCGATCGGGCCAGGAACGTGGCCGGCATTAATTTATTTTGGTAGTATAAAGAAACCGATGAATTTATACGATCATGAATATTTGAAATTTTTAAAAGAGGTCGATGATCACAGAAAACTAATGGGACGATTATCATTGCCATCAACACCAGAACCTAAAACAGGAAGTGGATATACTATTTGTCCCGACAGTGTCATCAACGACGTATCTCGCCTCGAAATATTAATCGGGGGAAAACGAGCCGGAAATAACTCCCCCGAAATAATCAACGAAGCTTCCGATATCTGTCAGCGATTATTCCGCGGCGGTGTTATTAATTCCTACATTTACAAAGAGCTCGTTGACGAACTCATCGATTAAAACAATTACATTTAGATAACATGATTGTTCACAAGCATCAACGCAGGCCTAGACAGGTCCGCGTGGTTAACTCTCGATTGCCAGTATACAAATACATCCACGGCAACGGATTCGGCGACATCGTTGGAAGCCTCGTTACAAGAGTAGTCCCTAAAATCGGACCTACAGCTAAGCAAATTGCATCAAAGGCAATAGGGAAAATTGGCGAGACTGTTATTTCTGGCATTGGTAATTTGGCCAGTAAAGGTTTCGATGTCGTCAAAAGTAAAATATCAAACTTAATGCGTAAAAAAAATCAGCCTATCAAATTACCTAGCACCAGCGAAATGCCCACCAGCGTTAGTAAAATTATAAATGACGCTGCAAATGAAAAAATAAATGAGCTAGCAAAGGAAGCTGCAAATACAAGTTTCATATCGGGTAGCGGTCTTCGTTTTAGACGATAATTTTAATAATAAATGTTCGCACAAGTGTCAAATGAGGTATTCGACATGGACGAACCTGTAGGCAGGGACACCTCCGTGCGTGATTTCCAGTATTACTCGTACGACGCAGTTGAACCAAACACACCTAATCGTTTAGAAATTCAAGTTCACGATACGACAAGATATTTTCTTCCATCTGAGGCATATATCGAAGTTGTCGGGGAAATTGTTAAGGCGGATAATACCGCTTATGGAGCAAATTTTAGGATCGGATTTGTTAACAACGGTATCATGGCATTATTCAAAAGCGCCACTTACATGATCGATGGAAGAGAAATTGAGTCAATTACTAATGATGTTGATTTGGCAACGACGATTATAGGTCTAGCCAGATACTCGGATGATTTTACTAGATCAGCTGGTCCTAGCATGATGTTTGCCAAAGATAATTCTGATCGTCCCGAAAGCAGACAATTCGAGATCAGACGACCGAAAGAACATACTAATCCTGCTAATGACGCTAATGTCGAAAATGTGATTATTAATGCTCGTTCTGATTATAATCTTGGATTTGCCACGCGAAAATATATGCTAACAGCAGGTCGCAGAATATTCTCTTGTGCCATTCCACTGTCCCATATATTCGGATTTTGTAGACATTTCAGGAAAACCATCTACGGAGCAAAACACACCGTTACGTTTGTCAGAAAGGGAAATAGCGACGATGCTATCTGGCGAGAAGGTGATATCGATTACACTACCAACACGATAAATGCCGGCGATGCCGCGAATATCGGTATGGTAAAATTAACTAAATTTACCTTGTGGGTGCCAGCGATAACACCGTCAATTATCGAGGAAGAAAAATTATTATCATTTATGATGTTGTTGTTGTTGTGGGGTTTAACGCCATTTTTCAGCACGATAGGCTATACATGGCGGCCAGTATTAATGGTGGAGGAAGAACCCGGAAAACCCCGGAAAGAACCACCGACACACGAGAAGCTCCTGGCAGGCTTTCTCACATGCCCACATTGGCTGAATCTTAGACTCGAACCGCCGCAGACAGAGGTGAGATGGCAGTGATCCGTAACGAAGAGCGCTTTAGACCACTCGGCCACTCGGGGCCCCCTATCATTTATGAACCAAGGTGGTAAATCTGTCATGTCGTGGCTGACAACGACGACGGATTCCACAAATACCGATATTAACGGTGATTTTACCTGGAGTATTGCGTCACAGCAAGGTACCTCTGCACCTAGGCATATCTTTATCGCTTTTTTGCATACCAGAAGATATCATCAATTATACAGTCACATGATATTTGATCACATTGGAGCAACAAATGTGTCGCTGAGAGTAAATGGCCAACAAGAACCATCCGAGGAAATATCAATTAATTTTGAAAATCATTCGACGGCTCGCGCATATCATCGCTTGTTGTGTTTTATGGGTCGCGATCAAAATATCGATACCGGATTGCAAATATCACAGCTGGATTTTAATACCCTTTATCCTATCTATTACTTTTCCCTGGAACATCTTGATTTGGTAAAACAATCCGTCGTCGATATCCATTTCAAAGCCAGAATTAACACCGGAAATAATTTATTCAAAGCAATCGCGGTAATCCTCAGCGATAGAACAATGATCTTGGAAGGCATCAGCGGCAGAATGAGAGTCATCGACGCGCCTGTCGAAAAAATGTAACATCGAAGGTTTCTAAATTTAGATTAAAACGATATTAATATGCCATACGAACACCTCAGCGTAACTCTGACCCCGGGTCAGATAAAAAAGCTCCAGTCAGCGACAACAAAGCGATGCGGCGTGAAATTAACTCTGAAAAATGATCAAATTCAGGGCGGGCCTAACAAACTATCGCTAACTAAAAATCAACACGGACATTTTATCAAAGCCAAATCAGCAAACTCCGGTGTTCATGTGAATCTTAGTCCAGGTGGCATCAAAGATATGGTCAAAACAGGCGGATTTTTCCCTCTGCTAGCTGCCATTCCTGGATTATTAGGCGCGGCTGCTCCGGCGATAGCAACTGGTCTAGCATCAGGCGCGGCTGGATACGCAGGCAAAAAATTGATGGAAAAAGCAATAGGAGGGCGATACGGTAAAAAAAAAGGAAACGGCCTTTATCTAAGACGCCCTCCATACGGATCCGGCCTAAGATTAGCGCGCCCTATTCAAATTTAGATCTATCCAACGAAGCAAAAAATAAAAAAATAAAATTTTTCAGAGGCGTATTTATGCGGGATCAACTACCAGAAAAGCCAAATTCCACCGAGACAGGAATAATAAATCTCGATTCAAATACCGGTCCTGGCACACACTGGGTCGCCTACGCGATTAATCCTCGCGAAGTCGTTTATTTTGACTCGTACGGACTGGCGCCACCAGACGAATTCATCAATTGCGTGTCAAAATTAAATATTCCAATTTGGTATTCGACACTTCCAACGCTGACGCTAATGGATCCACCGATATGCGGTCCTGAATCAATTAACGTTCTCGATACAATTTCAAAATCATCTGGCCCGTATCATAGAATCGTATTTGAATACACCGTAGATAGGTATCATGGTTGATATTTACGGAAGATTCCTCTACAGGAAAACGGCAGTGACCGACGTCGATCTGTCAAAGTTCGCCACCAAGGAGGATATTAATAATCTTCTATCGCTATCAGAGATAGACTCTAACGAAGTTGCTATTTTTCAGGACAGGGAAGGAAAATTACAAACAAGTAACGTGAAAATAACCGATATAATCAAGCGAGACGAATATAACGATCACATTGATCATTTTACTCGCCTATCAGAATCGGTATTAAAATCCATCGCTGATATCACCGATCTTGTAGCGAAGTTACCCCTGAAGGAAGATATCGCAGATGTGGAAAAAAGAGATAGCGAACTATCAGCAACGTTGCTTCTGAAGGCCGATAAAACATTACACGACGATCTTCAAGATAGAGTGACAGAAAGATTCAACAGGCTAAACAACGATCTTAAAAAACTCGACGATGCCCTAGCTAAATTTAGTAAAAAATTTGAGGAGGATATAAAAATATCTGGCGATAATTCCTCCGCCGCGCACGAACTGGCAAAGAAAAAAACCGATCAAGCATCGCATGATGATCTCAGTGAAAAGGTGGGAAAAATCAACAGGGATATTACTAATATTTTCGCCGATATTACCGAAATAAATACCGTAATGAGTCAAAAAAGCGATAAAACATCATACCATTACCTTGACGAGAAAACAAGAAAAATCAACGAGGATATTATTAAAATTAACGAGGAAATTAACGCGATACGTGATTTGGCGCGTCAAAAGGTAGATGTATCGTTGTACGACGGAGAAATTCGAGATTTAAGTGCGAAACTTCTTGACGCAACTACAAAAATTGACGATATTAATAGATTGATAAATTTCGCGGGAATCGGAAAATTAAAATATATCTCAATTCCACCTGATGTGTTACCAAAAAAAATTGATTGTCACATACCATTTGTGTTAAAAACACAAAATGGTACATGGACACCCGAGAATAACACATTTAGCTTTACCCCGCCGATTATTGGTATATATCGAATATATTTTCTCTCCGGGATAAGATTCAAGGTAACAACCAGTTTTCGTGATTTCTATGAATTTCATCTCGGATTTTTAATTATTCCGATGTATGAAAATACCGAGGAAATATTCAAACTAGAACCGCCAGATAGATCCGTGACGAGACCAATTGAATATTATGCAATTTTCGAATATTTATCCGGAATACACCCAATTGGTTAGATAAGCTAATTAATAAATGACCGCGTCAGATTACCGATACAATCAGGCGCGTTCATGGCAGGATTCGTTAAGAAAACTCCTCGATGAGTATCAAACAAAAATAAAAAAATATCAACGCAGATTAGTCATCATCGATGTTGCTGTGTACGCGGCGAGTGCAATCATCGCCGGAGCAGGAATAATCTTATCCGCGGTGACAACAATCGCGCCGATCGCAGCAACGATAATAATATCATCAACAACGACAATCGCGGGTGTTCTTAATATTATCGAAAAAAAAATATCCTCGTGCACGAGTGAAAAATTATCCCTGTACACGTGCAAATTATCCCAGGTCAACGAAGCGTATTCGAAATTATCATCGTTGCTCTCTGAGAGTCTCAACGACGAAGTTATATCCGATCTCGAATTCTACATGATGATAAAAATCTATTCCGAGATTGAACAAATGAATATCAATAATGTCGGAACTAGCTCAAATCGTGACAAACACAACGCCGCCGATAACAACGCTGATATCGGCAAGCTCAACCAAACCCGAATTCAGCATCGATTTTCCAATCCCAATTAGCGTTAAAGAAATTGCGTTGTCGCAGTTACGTGTTTATAACAGCTGGCCTAATATTAGATCGAAATCATTCGGTAGATTATTATCGAATAATTCGCTTGTTTTTGCCAATAAAAACCGTCCCGATGGAACTCCCGATTGGATCGTCGTTGGCATACGAACAGGCAGCTACGAAATTGAGCAAATTAACAAGGAACTCACCGGTAGAATATCGAATATAACCGGCGATGCTAAACCGGGGATAAAAATATCCGCGAACCAACGCTGTCATCGATCATCGAAGTAAAATCGCCGTATATCGTTGATATTTACCAGTCATCGATTAGGACAATGCTAGGTTGGCCCGAAACCGCACCTCCGGCAAAACCAGAAAAATCTGATTTTATTATTCCAGGTTGGTCCGAAGAAGCTCCTCCAGAGCCACCGGAACCAAAAAATCCGATTTTATTACAGATAAAGGATGGTACGGAACTATCAGGCATAAACCTCTAATCCACAATGCCATCAATCTCATAAACAACTGCAAATTTAACCTGGTACTTTTTGCTTTTACTTTTAAGAACGAAAAAATTCTCTCGTGGTTGCCTCTTCCTAAAATCCCTCCAGGTATCGAAATCGTCGACCTTTCCAAAATTAACAGGATAATAGCCCACATAGACGGTATCTTGATAAAAAGAACCATCGACGAATTTAATCAAGAACATAAATTACAATTAAATTTACTACGAAAATTCTTTCAGGAATGTATTTTAAATGAATCAGGTTCATGCAGCGAAATTATCAAACACGTGGAGATTTTAAATCAACTCGCGTATGATATTGAATCTTATCACGGTATGTTCATTCAGGCGATAATTGATGATATATCAGTTGCCGATTACGATCTTCCTATTAGCAGCTTCAAGTTGATCAAAAATTCAGGGGAAAAAGAAAAATTTATGACAATATTCGGATTAACCGAGGAAACGCTACCAAATTTCAAATTTCCTGATTATAACGTTGATGAAATGAGAAAATCCGTCGTTGATACCATCGATGAGTTATTTCCGAAATTACACGCCGCGTGGACTAAAAAATTACAATCAGAATCAATTCTCAAACACAATAATGATCCAACCGGAGGGGGACGGCATATTTCACCGGGTATCGTTAATATAACGGAGGTCATCGCGATTAATCTTCACGCGGATGTCGTCGAAGGTAGCTACAACGCAGATTCGTCTGTGTCAGAACAGGCACAGCAAGGGTTCATCTTATATTCGTTTTCACCTAGCGCTTCCCCGGGGTATTTGATCATAAAAGAGCCAGTAAATCCGTTTTATCTGCGATGCCATAATCGACTATTGTCGAGGATAAATTTCAAACTGACGGATCAGAATGGAAATTTACTTGATATACGCGAGGAAACACTTAGTATTAATTTGCTGGTGAGATCGTGAAAATCGAAGATTTTTAAGTTCTACCCCGTAAAAAAAAATGGCAAAAAAATAAATAAAAATCGGTAAAATTTTAAAAAATTAGTAAAATTTTTAATTTTGATGGGGTAAATGGTAGTCAAAATTAAGAAATTTGTACAATTTTGTAAATTTGATGGGGTAAATGGTACCCAAAATTAAGAAATTTGTGCAATTTTGTAAATTTCAGTAAATAAATAAATTAATTCAGTAAAAAAGTAAATAAAAATCAGTAAATTTAAAAAATTAGTAAATTTTTTAATTTTTATTTTTTTTAGCAGAAAATTTTCAATTTTTGCTTTCCTCGACCAGCTTTTTTAGTTGCCTAACACGTGAGCTAGTAATTTTTCTTGATTCGTATTCATCGGATAAACTCGATCTCACTTTTTCTACCAGCATCGATAATTTAACAAAATCCTCGATTTGATCGTCACTGACAGACGCGAGTGATTGATACATCGCAGTTTGGATTTTCTTTATAAATTTATATTCGGATGGTAGCGTATATCTGTATTCGAGTTTTCCTTGGACGATCGTTTCAAATTCGGACCGGATTTTATCTGCGTCCAAATCCGAGGATAATTTTATATTTTTATTTTTCAAATCCTCGATGGCTTCGATGATGTTATTTATATTTTCCTCGTTAATTTATATTATATTTGTAATATTTAATTAAATTTCCGAATCTGAAATTATCGGGATATAATAAAACTCGATCCACTCGCCAAATTGGTAGGAAAATGTCGCGTTATACTTTTTTTCTGCCGCTAATTGTACCGAGCGTGAATTAATACTAAAATATTTTGCAGCAGCACTCATCGACGTGAATACAATTTCTTCGTTTGTCTCTCTATTTATCGATTTAACCGCTTTGGCATATTTCGGATATTTACCTGTATTACCATATTTGTAATTTTCGCCTTGGGTTACCGCCCGGAGATTGGATATTTTGTTATTTAGCTTATTTCCATCGATGTGGTCGATAACCAAATTATTCTTGATGGGTCCGTGGAAACATTCGAATACAAACCTGTGGTTTAGATAACCTGAGCATCTTCGTTTTTTGTTCTTGCTGATGGTGAATTTGAGATATCCGAAATAATTAACATTACCGACATGATTCTTTTTTCTAATATGCCTGACGATACCATCGGACGACGCCTCGTATTCGCCAATTGTAGGATGAGTTTTAAACTCGGAAATCATTTTCTCTGGAATTATTGATTCTGGAATCACTGATTTTTGATTCATATAAGATATCCTATTTGTCTAAATCGTTATTAGCTCGAAATCGATTAATATAATCTTCTTCGCAGATTATGACGGACGAAGATTTTTTTTCATAATATCGCCTTAGCTCCCGATAATTTTTCCCTCCACACTTCAGACACAATCGAGTTTTCCCTCGTGTGCCAACTTGACAAACCAGGCATCGCTGTGGTCCTTTACTGCCATTTCGAATTGCATATATGTGAGCGCCGCAATAATCATTTCTGCAGGATTTATCACAGAAATTTACTGAGCCGATTAATAGCCATTTACATTTCATTATTAATTTAAGCATTTGTCTAAAATATATTCATGGATGCATTTGATCTTGATGAAGCAGAATACATAATTCCTGAGGTTGATCGAGCTAAGAAAGAGTTTTTCGACGATGGAGCGGTTCATACTTGGTCGACCTGGAAAACAAATTCCATCGATGCTACGATGAATTTGGAACGAGCTAAGAAAATAATCGAGCACATAAAAACCGAACATCCCGAAGAGCGATTTATTTTTGGAATAAAATTTATCGCACAAATGCCTGACGATACTTGGATTATTCGCGATAAGCGAGATCCAGTGCGTGGCGGCAAGAAAAATGTTATTCTTGATAAAAATTCTCGACCAGGATTGTTATTGGGAATCGATGGTCCTTATTATGTTAGATCGTATCCGGCCAGCGCTGTTGTTTACGGAATTTATCGGCTAAATAACAATCCGGATATAAAAAACTTGCCTGTGATGAAAAAATCATCGATAATAAACTGCGTGGCTGAACGTGTGATCGAGCACATGAAAAACGCTCGACGTGGATCTGGTTTGACACAATCAAGGCTGGATAAAATTAATGCGTGGGCGAAGACCGTCGCCGATGGTGCATCGGTGGACGACGTGGCTGTGTTGAGTAAAAAATTAAAATTTCCAATTACGGTAAAAACATTATCGGGAGAAATATTATACTCGTCACCGTATAGATCCCGAGGAGCACCAATCGAGATTATCGATCATAACTCCCACGCGTGGTCGCATTCGGTGATGATATTTCAAGCGAAGAGAGATATGATCAATTTATTCTGCCATGTGGCGATATTTACAGGAACGAAATATTACACGAGTCGATGAGAAAACTCGCGGCAAGATATTCGTCAAATCCAGATCAGTTACTGACAAATTGCTTTACAATTTCGTCCGTTGCTGCTCATGCCGCTAGAGAAAGAAACTCGTGGAGACCGACAAGAAACGAATTTCTCGCCGATATTCAACGTAGCTGTATCGAATACGGCCATGCTGGACTGTGGAATACCAGGTACGAGTTCGAGGACATGATTTCCGTTGACATGAGCGCGTGTTATCCTGGAAGTTTTCTTGGATATGGCGATTGTGCAGAGTATTTTGCTAAATTCGGTCATCCTACCAATGAGATGACAAGGGTAGCAATTAACGGACCGTTACCTAATTTTGTTATTACAGGATTCGCTTGTGTTACATCGTTCAAATTTGCTGAAAATTTGCATAAAATCTGCTACATTTGGTTCGGCAGGCATTTCTCTCAGCGTCGTTGGGTTCCTACGGTGTTGTTGAGATATATGCTGGATTCATCGATGTTAGTGTCGTTGACGGTGAGTGAGGCGATTATATCGTACAGGAAACAAACAGATGTGTGGTTGCCCACGGATTGTGATAACGCGAAAGATATCGGAAGAAAAATAATCGGTAAATTCACTCAAGGTGGATCCGTTGATCATAAGCATCGGCACGCTAGATTATTCATAAATGACGCTGAAATGGATTTTATAATCGCGGACACAGCGTCACGAGGAATATTTTGTAACAGGGAGAATATTATCGTTGATGGAGCAAAGTTAGGTACCGTGATTAGCTATCTTGACGGAGAATCAGCGCAATATACACATCTGCGGTCGTCGATGCTCGCCTACGTGAGCATAACTTTACTTTCGATGATAAACACATTTTCCGATATCGCAGTAAGAGTCGCGACGGATTCGTTTTATATCGATAAAAAATACCAGGATAGGTTGGAAAATTTAATTACCGATGGTAGCTCATGGGGAACTTGGAGAATAAAAAACGAGGATATTCTAGGATATTGTGAAGACGCTGATGTTGAAGATTGCGATGAATTTCATCGAGGTAGATTTGAAGATTTTTCCGTAGCCGCATCTGCGTTCGATCCAATTTCACGCAGTAAATTCGTTTACCTGAATGGACCTGGCGGTAGCGGTAAAACAACGCGAGCAATAAATTAATTTGCAAATTCCGACATGATCGTGTTGACTCCGACACACAGATTAGCGCGAGAAATAAGGCAGCGCGGTATTAATTCTTGCACGTACCATAGCTATTTCAAGTACAGCGGTGGATCATGGGATTCGGTGCGCATGGAAGATAAATATATCAATAAGGTTATAATTTTCGATGAGATTTGCACGGTGAATTTAGATATATTAAAATCGTTCCTGTTTTGGCTGGAAGAGAAAAATACAGCCGTGATAATGTGCGGCGATCATGGCCAACCTAATCCTGTCGATGGTGAATCACCTCATGAGTGGCTTAGAGGCTTCGTTGATTATTATGAGGAAATCGACGCTGATCATAGATCGACAGATAATTTGTTGACTGAGTTCAAAAAATTAATTCGATTACAACCGAATAAGATTCAGTGTGACGTCATGAGAAAAATAATCGATGAGACTCCGATGAGCGATTTTCTAAATTTATGGCGTCCTGATCATCTGATCATCGCTAGCAGGAAAATTATTCGTGATATCATCCAGGAAATGTTATTCAAGCTGCATTGTGAGAAATTTCCGGCGTTGCAGGTACCGTTGTGCTATAGGCCCGCTAATACTCGGCGACAAAATATCAGCGTTACTTTGCCATGCGGAGAGGAAAAAAACTTGGTCTTGAATGATATTATCTTCGTTGATATTAATCTTGTCAATGACGCGTTGAGTGCGGAAAAATCACCGTGGAAATTAGGTTACGCAACAACGATACATTCATCGCAGGGATTAACCGTAGATGGTAAAGTTTGGATCGTCGATGATAGAATCTCTTGGTCAAATTTAGTGTATTTGGCCGTGTCGAGAATTAGAAAATTGTCTCAGCTAGGATGAATTCGAGTAAATTATCTTAGTGACGCTGGTGGTAGTTGAGTATCTTCGGGGACTATTTGTAATTCCTCTTTGGTAAATCCGCGTTGTGGCGCTAGCGAATCTAGGATATAAATTGCCGGTCTTCCTGACGATCTTGTTACGGCGGATATTTTATGCGTTGTGACGCTCCAGATTGGGTCGGTTGCTCTTTTTCTTCCTCCTTCAGCTTCGCCTTCCTTGTACAAATACCTGACTGTGACGCTACCTAGTACAGGCTGAATTGCGGAATCTCGCTTTAGGGGTATATTCGATTTTGTGATAGCAATTGCAGGTTTCATTGATATTGCTCGAGTCGTCTCGTTATTTAGCGCGTTGATTACATGAGGCAATCTCGATACCCAATCGTGAGATCGATTATCCTGAATGAATTCACGCGCGTATTGGTATCCGAATAATCGTTCTGCGAGAGTTTTATTGAATCTTTCGACGATGGCCTGATTGCGATGAACACCTACGAGACCGCGACGGATTTTCACATTATTTTTTTTCATCAATGAGGTAACCGCACCGAGGAATTCTCGACCTGGATCAATCTGGAGAAGATTCGGCCATGTTAATGGGGATCGGGAATAAACTTCGCTAAATGCTTTAGCAATTTCCGTTGTGTTTTATTCGATAATGGCTCTGCTTCCTTGTACCTGCTAGCGATATCAACGATGGTCAGAACGTACTTGTATGTGACGCCGTTGACAGTATCGTGAGGAAGAAACATCAAATCCGCTTGATGGACCTCATTGGGGACGCTAACGGTGAAACTCGCATATGGTATTTTTTTAGGCGGAGGAAGACATATTTGTCAAATTGCCTGTTTTGATAGCCACGATTCAGCGACGGATTGTTTTACCGATGCGGCCTTGGCGAGTTTGGCGATTGCTGATTTTCCTCGCCAGAATCCTCACGGAGAATAATATATCTCTTCCATATCTATTTACCAGCGCCGAATACTAATTTACCTTTCATCGCGCCTTTGATCAGCCAGGATGCTAATTGCTCTTTGAAATTTTTGTTGGGAATCGCGTTTAATGCGTGAATTAGCTTGATATCAGCGAGATGCCTTTGTTGTAAATCTCCACTGTAATACGCGAGGTCGTGGTCGTAACAAGCTCCATCGATGGCGTTTATCGGATTTTCGCCTTGCTTTGGTCGTTTATTCTTATCGAGTCTGATATCGAGTCTCGTTCCAGGTCCGCAGTAATTGTATCCAGGTAGATGTTTTTCTCCGGGATATTTTGCCCAGGGTAATCCAGGTAAATTTTTTAAGGAGGCTGCGATGTCCCCTCCGGTTCTATTTTTTTTTTTTTGTAAATCTAAATTTACGTGTCTTGCAAATTTCGCATTCTCCCGCGATTGCGATCCTGTTGTTGCGTGTGACGATTTCGGTCGGATTTATCGTAGCTGTGTGCGTGCGACACTTAACACAATATAGATCCATGTATTCTATTAACATGAATGTAATTGATTTTTCAGCCACGAAACGACGCGAGCAAGTAAAACATCACGCGGCATTACCGAATTCGATCAGAATGATAATCATCGGCCCGTCAGGATCGGGTAAGACACAATTGTTGCTGAATCTGATCATGAGATGGCTAAAATGGGATAAGTTGTATTTGGTTGCACCATCCGTTGACGATCAGCGTTGTTATCAAATTTTGAAAGATTTCAGCGACAATACCGATGAAGGCACAATCGAATTCATCACAGATATCAACGAAGCTCCTTCCGTGGAAAACTTGGACGGTGATGCTAACAATCTTGTTGTGTACGACGATGTTATGCTGGATAAACAAACCAACCCGGCTAGAATATTCTCGCGTGGCAGGCACAAGAATACCGATGTGATTTACGTGACACAGAGATATACGCAAATTCCGAAGGTGATCAGGGATACTTGTAATATTTTATCGGTATTCAACGGCGTGGACACACACATGCTGAGAAATATCCATCAGACTTGGTACAACGGTGACATGGATATAAATAAATTTAAAAATCTATTCAGCCACGCTCAGATGACTCCGCATGGTTTCATCACGATAAATCTGCATGATCCACGTAGTCGGTATCGCATCGGTCTTGATCAAATTTATTCATGAGAATGCAGCCTCGACCATGCAACAAAAAACAATAACAAAAAAAATATCCCAACTCGGCGAGAATCACCAGAATGACCTAGAGTGAGATCATTTCCGAGAGAAAATTTTATTTTTCTGCCTGGATTGTTATATTTTTGTGATACACAATTGGGGTACCCTGATGCATTGGGTCTGAAATACGCGAAAATTGATCCTCGTGGAAGGCTTTATTTTTGAATTCTGAGGCTTCTACGGGAAAAGCTTGCGTAGGAACGTTTATTCGGTCTGGAAAAAATGGTCTGTACAATATCCCTGCTGCTCTGGTCATAAGGTAGGATTTTTAGGCTAGCTCTTAGATAAACCCGCCGCGCTTGATATCTTGAAAGTAGTCCCGATATCAAAGACACTTCTTGTATAAAACATGTTCAGCTAACGCTTCAGAGTTTGTAAATAAAGCGTAAGTTCCCTTGGTTTCCAGACACAATTCTCACTCTAAGCTGGATATATCTAGATAGTTATGTTTGGGCTAAAAATCAGAGTGCAAAGTATTGCATCAGGCATATTAGCTTGATAAATTAAATGACGTTGTGTAGATCCTAATCTGTCTGATATTGATAAGAACAATATACTTTAATTGTCATTGTTTAAAAACAATTCTAACAAATGAATGTAACCTTATCATCTTTACACGTATAACCCAACACACTACGGTTAACGTTCATGCCAATTACATCCAGAGAACTGTACGTGTGCATGCATGAATGTATGTAATTGACTATATAATTACGTATAATCAGGAAACACTAATGTAAATGTAATCTTCCAATCATTCGATATGCGGATGTTCCACTGATTTATATCAAATTACACTGTAATATCCCCAGGTAGTACAGGTGTTCAAGCAGCATGGTGCCCGTGGAGTAGAAAACATTGATTCGTGACCAAACTGCTGAGACTCATTTGGGAATGAATTGCAATAAATGTGACAGTCACAGATATATTTGATTTTTTTGTGAAGTTTTACTGCAATGTATACAGTCAATAACGCCCTTTCACAATATAACATAAACATCGGTATTTGATGATTGACTGTTTGACTTTATTTCTTCTTCAACAGAGATTAAAGCATGAAAATCAGTTTCACAATAGTACAAGAACGTGTAAAACACAGAAGCAAAGTGAAAAACAAAAAAAAAGCAAAACACTACGTCAACTAAGGCATTTGCAAAACGAAATTTCTTAAACTAAATATTGTCATATAGTTTTGTCTACATAAATATCATAATTAAATATATTTAGCTTAATATTATACTGGCCTTTTTGAACATTTGTCTGACGCTCTTCATCATAAAAAAATGTAAGTAAATCTTGGATCTATAATTACGTGATTGACAGTAACTTTGAAACAGTAAATCAATGATTGGTATTGATGGATAGGACTATGTTTGAGATTATTGCGATAAGTATTCCTCCTGAGTGCGATTGATACGTCTAAGCAATGATACGAAACTATCTTGACACACTGAAGAACCACAAATGGAAAAATGATTCAAATGGCAATAATAGGTCCTTTCTGTATTAAATGACATGACTGACCGTATGTTTGTATGTATCTCTATAAGCGTGTATCTATGTATATCTTTCCCTTAGTGTGTGTATTTAAAAACGTATATACATGTGTAAGTATATTTTATGTCTGCTTCATTGGCTTAATGAATGCCTTTATTTCCCTTCAAACAGTGGTTTGTCAAATTTAGGTAAACAATTATATAGTTAGTGACATTAGCCCTATCTTATTCCACATTATCGAAATTTTAATTAACTGAAACATCGATATCACTGTTATGTTTATTAAATTTCGTGCAAATGTATTTCGTACATTCTGATCCACTAAACGTGTTAATGCTGTTCTAGTTTTACTAACTGCCGCCATTTCTGACGAGGAATCGACATGGTTTGAACAAATCCGAAATACCTTATATTTTCTATAAATAGTCGGTGTTGAGATGTTGTTTCAATGCATCTTTTACTTTTAACAACGGTAACCATATCAGTTAAATGATCGATACACTGAGAGGTTTTAATATACGGTTTTATAAAATAAAATGGGTGAATGTTATACTTTTATTACAAAAGGAACAAGACCACACATAACGAAGAAGTAATCTCAAAGAGTAACTCTAACAGAACCAGGAATATATCACTGCACAGCTTCCTTATTTACCTAGGGTTCAATTTCAATGAACATATTAGCTCCAACCTTTAACCTATGAGATCATATGATATTTAAAGAAGGATCCTTTAATGCATATGTTGGTGTCAAACAGTTGTATTGGCGAGTTCCAAATATATCTCAAGTTGTAGCGGTTCCTTGCGGCCATAGTGACCGACTAGTCTTACTTCAAAACAACAAATGTGTACCAGACTGTTTTGGATGAATATGTAAGGTTAGTTGATCAGATATCCTTCACATTTCGTGTATAGAATGGATTCGCATACGGATTAAAGTACTCAAATCTACATACTATTTTTGAAAAACATAAACGTTTGTTTATTCGATCAAAACATTTGTGCATAAACAGAGAAGCTAAATATGGCAAATATGTAATAGGGCTTGATGGCAGAATGCTCTAAATAAACGAACTTGAAAATTGATTTTTTGCTGGCAAACTCGAAATATCAATGACGAACTCACGACTTACCGACAAAGAACCAATATAAGCTCGTTCTGCCTTGCGGTCACTTGAGCTTACAAGTAACTCTTTCTTTTACAATAGGATACGCACTCTCAATGATAAAAATAAGAATGACTAATGACTATGTTTCTTTACCTGACCAAACATTTTCTGGAATACTATTTTCTCCATTATGTAGCAAGCGTTTACAATAGCGTGTAATGTCAGAAAGACATGGATAAAATAAATCAATGTACATAGCAAGAGAAATTATATTTTGTCCTGACTGCTAGCGTCTTTGAAACATCAATACAACATTAGTGTCTTATAATTAACAACTATATACAGTGAATATTCGTCCATCGGTCTATTGTGGTGACGTCACAAATGCTCACAATTATGAAAGCTGAATATTGGTATCCGTAACTGTTTCTTAACTGCTTGGTGATCTAAAGTTCCATCCATGGTTCATGAAAGCACAAAATAGCATCGCGCAATAACGACCCTTGTTTTCTCATATGGTCTGAAAAATAAAATAGTTCATGTTTTAATGATGAAAATATATCGATATACCTCTAGCCTAGCAGGAACTAATGCGTCGCCAAACAACAAAACTTAACTCTAGTGATCCGCCCAATTAATACATTTTCTGAGGAATGTTTGTGCCGCCACTGGGACTATTGCAGCTTAAAAATTATCGGAGATGCTTATGAGGGCTAAACAAACAAACCGCGTGACCTAATACAATATTTAAAGAAGTTAAAGGGTGATAGGATACCATTTATCTTGACTGACCATCCAGACAACCCCAAAGCAGGTAAAACATCGGGACAAACTGGCCCATCGTGGAATCGTCGGACGCACTAACGTTAATCCTCCCCAACAAACATGTAGTAGCCAACCAGAGACCAAGAAAGCTCAAGGACATCCTAGTCAGGGCGATGCTAACACCAATCACTAATCAAGACCAAAATAGTCAATCCGGCCCCTTGTGGCGATGAAACTTGCAAAACCTGTCAACATATGATAGAGACCAGGACTTCTTCCAGCACAGTGACTAGAGGAAAATTAAACATACATGATTCAATCGAAACGTACAACATAGAGAATGTGATTTATCTCATCACATGTAAGATCTGCAGCCTTCAGTATGTCGGAGAAACTGAAAAGCTACACAAAAGATCAACCTTCATAGATCTGACTGAATGACTAAGAAACTGTAGAGAAGCCTGGTTGTAGAACACATGTCTTCCCCATGCCACGCTTTCAGCCATATAACACTTATTACAATTGCCCACAACCTGAACTGGCATTCCCAAAGCAGGAAAGAAAAGGAATTTTACTGGATACGCCGCTGAAGAACATTGATACCAAGCGGTTTAAACCAAGAAGACAAGAAAAAAGCAACCACGCACACAAAAAATTGTCTTTTGCATCCGACACATTTTCTATTAAATATTTCTATAAATTTTCTTAATAACCTATGACTATTATAACAATTAGATATCCGTGACATAAATTGCTCTTTCATAAATTTACATCAAATAACAAATTTCATTATGGCTCATCACTTTCCAGGACAATACAAATACTTTTCAGTACCATTAACAAGCTGAAATAAACTAGTTGCAACATAATAAAGTCAAAAGGTTGTATTCCTGTAGAAACAGCACTGTAATGTTTCCCAAACATAACCGTTTTTCTGTTTTAAACGTTTGTCCTGTCCATGTTTTGTACTTGCCTTTGAAAAAGACTCATTAAAGAGTCTAAAGCGCTCAGGCAACTTAGATACTAGTTTCTCACTGTTCGGTGTCAGTTTATTGCATTGAACTTAGTCAGTCCCTGATACAAGTGATCCCTTGCTGGATCCAATGCACTTGAAAGGATTGTTTATTCACCATATAATTTGTATTATATATATATATATATATATATATATATATATATATATATATATATATATATATATATATATACGGTCAGCAAATCTATGCACTACAATGTACTGTTACTGGAGCATTTCATACGGGGTCTACAAACTTTCGCTTATCGTCTTATGTATATTCTTTTCTACATGGATTTCGAATTCTGAAATGTATGTCACTGAGAACTCAAAAAGACCGTTAAAACAATATTAAATATGTGCATTAATTAAAATATCTAATTGCATACCCAAATCTTAATTGCAAATACTGTATATGAGATCTCCAGTTAAATAGTGATATGGCCAAATAGAGGAGATTATTCAAACGGTGGCATCATGCTACACATACTATTACCACCACTGTATTTCTGTAATTTGAGTCACTAGAAGCGACAGTATAAAGATTTGGATACATTTGAGACACGAAAAAAAATTCGTTTTGAAACCCAGACTTTTACTACTACAAATAATATAAATAATATTACTACCCTTCGGAAATATGTTAATGATGTTATCATAAACACAGACTTACGGATTCGATATTTAATTTCCAAGCCAGGGCCAAGGCATCGAGGCCAGAACGTGGTAACGATGGATCATCTCCGTAACCTGCTTCTCCTCAGAAACATATCCAGCGAATCCTTTACTACGTTCTATTGTATTACACTGTCTCACCGGATTGGTTGCGCAGTTCTCCATGACAAAAACAGAGTTTCACGAACGAGTGTAAGTTGTACAAGCGAATGAGGACCTTCACCTACAAAAGACAACGTATTGAAATATAATAAAGAAATGCACATTGATTGTTACTTACATCATTAGGTTCGTGTGATCGTTTCTTGTGAAACAAGAAATATATTTTGTGCTCCCTATCTGTCACAGTATAAGATCTTCTAATTCGGATCATCATCATTCCTTTGATCTAACCATGGTAATAGAAACTTGTTTTGACTATTATTCCTGCTGAATTTCTTTTGCTCAATAAATGCAAAAAATATATATGTGGTCTTACCTTTCTATCGGCAGCACAAAATAGTCTATCCTTTGAGAGGAGGGATCTGCTGTAAATTACATGCAACGCATGTCCTTATATACACACTGACTGTCACTCTATATCCTGGAATATTAGATATTCTACATCCTGGTATATTCCTACGCATCTCCCACGGTGTACGTCATAGCATCGTTCAGCAAAATAATCTCGCCTTTTGTATTAACACTTACCTGTAATACATGGGTTGAAGTTCAAGTAGAACTTTAAGATATCTACGTAGGTTAGTCGACAATGAATACCTAAAGTACACTGACATCAATTCGTACGTAGGCATTCGCTCAGTTATAATAACAAGGTGTGTTTACTTTGGCGGCAGTATTATCCAAATGCAAAAACTCTGCACTTTCTTATATGCCATTGCACGTGGAGTGATAATTTAACAGCACTTTTATATCAACCTCTCTTTGTTGACATTGCAGGAAAAGTATGAATATGTTTCAGTTTCAAATGTCGCAGAATAACAATTTTCATTTTGTCATCGTAAAATGTTGTAGCAACTTTTTTTTCATGATTTCAAATGCTACTAAAACCCATAACAAGGTCATCAAAATGTAAAATTATTTAAAATTCATGGAATAAAATCTTAAAAGTATACTGTAAGCAAATGGTGGAAAATTCGTTACTTTATATTTAGGACGATACATGTTTTCAATATGAATGGTTAAGTTCTATTAAGTTATAAAGGACGTTCCCTCCCTGGGAAACTATTACTGTAGTAATTAAAAATGTAATGGTGTTATGACTTCATAAATCAGGTTAAAGTGGTGTGAGAAAATAAAACAGAACGAAAGTTACATAATGCTTCCGTTAATAACGATACAAATTTGCTTGTTTAAATTATGGTGTGCACCTGCAGATTTCATCAGTTTATATGAAGCTTTGTATTACAAAATCTATTTTAAATCCAATCGTTAAAGTTTTCTTAATGAAATGTTTGATACACTTACTGCAATGTTAGAATTCTTTTTCATTTACTACGAATACCGTTTTACGTCTCCATGAAAGTTTTAATCTTAATTTTTAAGTGCTTCTCTCGAAAAGCTAGGTACGCATAATCATCTTGTCTGTCCTTTCTGCTTCATTTCTAGAATTTACCTGATGTTGCATTGCTCATATGGTTTAATGTGCAAACGCAGTAGGATCTAGATTTTGTTGTTTATTGGTGGCGTGTATACAATGTAGCTCTGACTGCAGTACTGAAATGTTCCATAGCATTTCATTATTAGATATACATCTGAATCGATTTTTCGCCATGTGTTGCATTACTGACCAAACTATCTGCCATACAAATGGGCCTTCATTATCTTTTAAATCAAAAGAGACTTGGATACTGAAAAGACAGTGAGTGCCCATCATTACGATCTCGTTATATAAATCCTTCTTTACTTCAGAAAATTAGGTTTCCCTAATGATATCTTGAATAGGAAAGCATACGGTGATTTTACCGATAATAAATGTGCGGAATATTTGCTATCTCGAATCTAATAATCCAATGCTATTGAGTAGGTCTAGAACAATGTTTATTCTTAAAACTGGAATTCGATAACCTGCTAGTTTTAGGGGTTAATACATATTTTAAAGTACACTAAAGTCCTTGTGTAGGAAGATAAAGTGAGTAAAATAATGAAAATGTATGGTTTGGATCGAGTGAAAATAATTAAGATAGTAATCTGACTACAAACGCTTAACACAGCAACGTGACTGAGAATGTTATGTATAAAGCTAATGTATGATGCATTGACTCTTTACTCAGGTACACAAACTGCAATATACGATATACGATATAACAACAGGTATCATCCTTAAATGAAAAAGATCAAAACCATTCACTTTCAACCAAAGATAACAAATAATCTTGTCTGTCAACGAATATAGATAATATGTGTAACTAGATTAAACTGAATTGGATTGGATCTAGTGAAAGCACTTGAGAAACGTATGCATCAATAGACGAAGGCATGGATCAACGTATGTGATAGATGCTCAGTATAGTGTTCATCAACAGCTATGACGCTGTTCTAGATATGCTGTGAGTATAAACATATATGCATTAGCTATATGTGAACAATGAAGCAACACTAGGAATCAAATTCTCAAGGTATTGGTTTATTCTTTTCATTTCGTTGTGTTTCGCAGACACAAAGTTGTATTGATATAAATCTTAACAGATACCAGCACACTGTAATGTTTTCTATTATTGGAACAAACTGATACCAATCGTCCTGCCATTGTGTTTGTCAGCCTGTCAGACTGTCTGATTGTATTAGCATTTAGGCTTTGTAATATCTGATATTCAGTAAGCACTTCAGAAGTCATTTTATTCGTATGTAATGTATACACTAAGTTTAAACTTATCATTTGTACAGGTAAAAAGATTTTTAACAAAATCGGAAGTAGTCTCTGAAATAGATTGACGATAGGTATGTCAAGCCGGAAGCCTGAAAGAGACACAGAAATGGATAGGGATAGAGAGCGGGAGAGAGAGAGAAACAAAGATAAAGAAGGTGACTATGGAAAGAGAGAAAGAGAACAAACTAACAATATCAATGTATAGCCTCTGTTTGACTGTTCCATAAGAACAGTTTGACTACCCAGGGTACATAAATCTGTTTTGTTTTTGGTGGCATTATTGCTGTTCTGACTAAATGGTAACAGTACATTATATTGCAGATTTTCCAAAAAAGATCCAATCCACAATAACATACATTTGCAAGAGAACAAATATTTTCTTTCTTGTGTTTTTATCTTCTTTATTTGCGGGTTGGGAATGCTGCTGCATAGTACACAAAAGATTATCCGTAAAATTCCAGTTTTACACATCTCCGAACTCAACATAGCTACATCCATCTGTAAATCAATGCCATGCTGATTCAGTATTTTATAAGACCATATGTTTAAAACGTTGTTAAATGTTGCACAGTTAGTCTTAAACATACTAATTATTTCTCACAGCTTTTTCACATTATAAAATGAACTAAGAACCCACGCAATATATAATGACCCTAATTTTCAAGACTAAAGAAGGACATTTTTTTTCATTCCTTGACCATGCCAATGAGGATGGGCCTGTTTCAAGATAACGGAATAGCAGTGCAGAGATAACTTCTTACAAACATTTGAGGCTATTGAAGACGTGCAGTCGATAACAGAAAAATTTATATCACCGTTGGAAAAGTGACTATTCATATGGCATTTGTTGTACCTCCATGGGAAGAAGATGATGACTGCACTTGATATGCTTACCGTTAAGTGCACCTAGCACGATGGACATAACAGCAGATTTACGAATGAAAGGGAGTAAGTGATGGGAAACATCTATGCTGGGACACAAGTGGTAGCTGACCAGATTTTAAACAACGTGTGTGACGAATAGAGAGAGAAACATGAACTTTGTCCTATTTGATTGGTTGTTACTTGTTTTGTTTTAGGTTTTTCATATAAATGAATATTAAATGTAAATACGTTGCATAGGAAGTGATTTTAGAAAGGAGTGAACTTTAATTTTAAACAGGAGTTTACTAGAACCAAGAACTAAATAACTCGTAAATAGGTTTGTTTCATGTCCAAATGTTTATGAATTAAATGGAGAGTGCTTAGACCAAAGCACAGGTCAGAGAGCCCATGTTTATACTTGAATAAATGTTTTGAACCCATACAACAGACTTTTCTTTTTCGAGTCTCTATTCTATCGTGAGTCTTTCTTTAGAACATTTCTGTCTTCTTTTCTGTGTGTTTGGATGTGTATTTGTTTGTTTCTGTATGTCTATGTTTGTCCCTATCAACCCTTTGTCCCTACAAATACATTTCACCCTATAAAACGTTTCGACCCTATAAACACATGACGTTACCAATGTTCAATTCCCATTGATCTCCAGGCGACATTCCCATGTTAAATTCCCATTGTAGCCAAAGTGCAAACCCCCTATTTTAACGTTAAACTACCATTGTCGCTAAAGTGCCCCACTTAACTACTGACAGCTGCCTCGCTAGGAGATCTAGATTAAGAGGTTAGTATTTGGATTGGTCGGCCTGGTGTCAGGGTAATGTGACTGGGTGGAACATCATGCTACATTTCTGCAGCATGATGCCCCAGTGCTAGACATCACTATAAACTGCCACACTGCAGACATCGTAGTAATATGACTAAATTTTTTTATAGATATGTTAAACATCCAAATCTCATACACACTTAAATATGTATATACGTAAATCGAATACATTCTCCAAACAATGAAATCTAACTACTACTACAACTGCTATAATCTGAGTCACATGATGTGTTAGAATTAAGTAAGCTGCGTATAACTAAGCCACGAAAAAAAATCGTTTCCGACCTAAAAGTTAGACTAACACAAAATAATATTAATGCTCTTACGTATTCTATGTCATTAACGTAATAGTAAATACCGACACAGTGATCTGATATATAATTTCCAAACCAGGGCCAATGCATTTTGGCACGACGTATTAATCATGGTCAATGCATCTTGGCCACGACATGGTAATCATGGTCAATGCATCTTGGCCACGACATGGTAATCATGGTCAATGCATCTTGGCCACGACATGGTAATCATGGTCAATGCATCTTGGCCACGACATGGTAATCATAGTCAAACAATGAAATCTAACTACTACTACAACTGCTATAATCTGAGTCACATGATGTGTTAGAATTAAGTAAGCTGCGTATAAGTAAGCCACGAAAAAAAATCGTTTCCGACCTAAAAGTTAGACTAACACAAAATAATATTAATGCTCTTACGTATTCTATGTCATTAACGTAATAGTAAATACCGACACAGTGATCTGATATATAATTTCCAAACCAGGGCCAATGCATTTTGGCACGACATATTAATCATGGTCAATGCATCTTGGCCACGACATGGTAATCATGGCCAATGATCTTGGCCACGACATGGTAATCATGGTCAATGCATCTTGGCCACGATATGGTAATCATGGCCAATGATCTTGGCCACGACATGGTAATCATGACCAGCGCATCTTGGCCACGACATGGTAATCATGGCCAATGATCTTGGCCACGACATGGTAATCATGACCAGCGCATCTTGGCCACGACATGGTAATCATGATCAATGCATCCTCTCCACGACAAGGTAATCATGGTGATAGTTTTCACTGCAAACTTCTTGTGCATCCGCAACATATTCAGCACAGGCTCCATTCGAGTCTAATGCATTAAAGTGCTTCACATAATCGGTTGCGCAGTTCTCCATGAAGAAAACAGAGTTCCACCACATTGTACAAGCTCTATCAATATTCATTTCCACAGGAACATGTTCTGAAATATAAAATGTTGCATCTGTTTTAATGCATGTATCGGTAGCGTAGCAATAAATTCTATCGATCCTGCCCTAGGAAAACTTAATTCTGCTATTCGTATTACATACATGGTTAGCACTCGTATTTCATACAGCCACTTATTGGCTTCCAGGTCATTTCAATTCAGTCTATGTTTATCCAGCACTTACGAGTGTAAAATGTGGAATTTCAATATATCACTGACTATAATAATAATAATAATAATAATAATACAATTTTGTGACTTGTCTTTCTTAAATTTTCTTTCTAATTTGTACTAAGACTATTATGTTTATAAGAAAGTTTTTGCTTGTTTGTATTTTGATGTGATGCATCATTTAAATATAAGTATACATATAAGTGTACATCTGGCTTTTTATTCATGCAATCAGAATGTTTATGACCTTACTGTACATTACTCTAAAGGTATTCCCCATTATCTTTACTTCACAAAATCCAACACGATCACGGAGATTAATTAATTTTAGCGATTTGAATGCTCAGTGATAACCATGCTGAATATTCTGGTAAATACTGTGTCAATCACTCCATCGGTAGAGGGCGTCTTTGTAAAGACGATAACGATATCTCACTACGCCAGAACAGCAAAATCTGCATGTTGAAGTAAGTTATATTTTAACATGACAAGATGGTTGAATTATCCTCTAAAAGTTGATATCCCATTCAATGCCAAAATCAACAATACCCGACAAGTCCCAGAGAGTGAATGAATATTATTCAGAAATATACGTTCAAATAAATGTGATCAGCCAGGTTCAATATACTTATATGTAAAAGAAGAACTCGCGATTAAAATCTGTGTTCATCCCATGGACTCCAACAGTACGGTACGCTTTTTTCTATATCAAGCAAATCTAACTCATTTTTCAAACATTGCATGGTATCTCCATTTACTGGTATATTGTTATATATTTACTATATAATCCAAAGCAGTAAGTGGATGATTCATTATATTATTTTCTTATGGAGATACACCTTATGTGAGTATATGCCACTATTATGTAAAAGCAAGATTTCTTACTTTCAACACAATTTTGAATCATGATTGGCTGAAGAGGTGCAACACGATTTCTGGGTCCGCAATCGCCATGAACAGTAGTTATACAGTACGAATGTAACAAAAACAAGTATTACCTCTATTACCCTGAGTACATTGTGTCATTGAGTAACGAAATAGAGATATTAGTCTCTGTTTTACATGACCACCTTTCTGTATAAGAATATATTGAACTCAACATAACATTATAATTAGCTAGTACTAATGATGCAATGTAGTTTAATGCGTTTTGATTTTATTGGATTTCATCACAATCAGAATAATGAACCAGACAGGATCCGTCATTTAGATCTACGCCAACACAAACACAGACTTAAGTGGGAGACGAGCTATCATCCATAAGAAAATTAGAAAAGCAATTGCGATTACAACAAGTACCATAATATTTGGCAATATTCCACCTATATCCATTTTAAACTGATACTCAAATAAATGCATATTTCCTTTTACAGTTGCTAATATTGGTACAGTTTCGGAAACCAGACTTGTCAGTAAAACAACATGCTACACTCCTCGAGTATTATTTTGCCGCGACTGCTAACTACTGGATATAGTCTTATTTATATCCCGTTTTATATTAATTTTGAACTCAACAATCAATACGTGATTAAAATATCAAAGAATCTATTCCATATTATTTAATGTTTTAATTGAATGCTATATCGGTACACCATACTACTCACATCGTACTTTAACCCACCATACTTATAGAGGAATCATTTTTGTTTGATGAACGTAATGTACACGAGTAATGTAGTTAAATATGTATATGTCCAGAAATGTAGATTCTCCAAAAAACTGGCATCTTACTCCTAACGCTATCATTACTTTTACTACTACTACAACTGCTACTACTACCACTACTTCTACTACTACTCTGTTTCCGTAAATTGTATCACATGATGCAACATTAATGTACGTTTGGTAACTTTGAAACATGAAGACATTTCCTTTTCAAGCTCAGACTAGGACTATAAAGCTGCCATTGCTACTCTTCCGTAATCTCAGTCACTGATGCAATAGTAAATACCTACTTACAACCTGATATTTAATTTCCAAGCCAGGGCTAAGTCATCGAATCCATAGCGTGGTAACGAGGAATTTTCTTCTTCGCAACCTCCATTTCCGGATCAATGTACCCAGCGCATGATGCACTCGAGTATGTTGGATGAGACTATCTCGTATACGATTTGTAGTACTCCATGAATAAAAGAAAGAGTTCCAGGTAATGTTGCAAGTTATACCAGCTTAGGAATTGATAGTTGATAATGTTCTAGGGCACAGCCCATCTGTGAAATGTCAGGGACTGAAGACAAACTTTTATATTTGAGAAAGAATTGCATAGCGATGAGTAATATACACTATTACGCAAATGTTCCTCTTCTTGTGATACAATAAACGTTTTGTATGCCCCCGTTGCTTCAAAACATGAGGCCTTAATTCCGAATATATTCAGCACCCTCTCTGTCTCTCTGGCGATTTTATTCCATTCATTCAATATAATTTGTATCCTCCATGCTTTATTCGGACTGTAAACGGTATAAGAACCGATCCCCGTTTCTGTCCTGACAACATCCAAATGTTTTTATTTATTTGAAAACCAGTATAGGGTTTTATAACATTGACAACAAAACCAATTACTTGCAAGTTTTGATAAAAGGTTGATCCCATGATGTGTGTGCTTGTGATTGTATTGAGTCTTTTATATGCGTTGGTATGGATGCACAGAATGTGAAATATTCTCCGATAGAACGTTATTTTCATCAACTGAAATATTTGCTATACGAAAGGAAGGAGATCCAAATCCTTGTCAATAAATCAGATACGTAGGAATGAAAAGGACAACGAGATATAACCAGAACGTTGTCATATAACTGACTGCTACAAAATATACGCAGTGCTAACAAAACAGCTATAACAAACGTGTCAAAGGACGACGTACAACATTTATTTTTTGCTGACATTTCGCATCATTCAACGTATTAGATTTTATTGCGTGAATGCCAAATATATTCAGAGTTATAACTTCTCTTGTTCTTGAACTATGAACAACACCAACCAATATATAAATTAAATAAGCTGATAATATTCTAGCGCACAGCCCGTTTGTCAAATATGACTTTTATACATCATTTCACAACTTTAAATGTTTCGTTTGCTATTTGTCTTTCTAGCGTGCATGCTCGCGTGACGAATACACAAGACGTAGAAAAGACATGCCTTATTTATCCTTTTTCCTCGATTCATGGATATCGAAGATTTTCTCTTATAAGTAAATGATGGAACTGTTTTGGAAATGTTTTACAATATGCAGTCTTATTATACCATATATCACGATCGTTTTGGCGTGATATTATACGTAACTCGTTAACCTAAAACATCACCGGCGATGCGTAAGGATGCATAATGGTTACCGCGCTATTTGTAACTATTTCTTTTGTTGCTCTGAAAATCCACATCTCCTTTGTAACCTCAAATTACAGACATAACTTAACATAAAATAAGCAGGGAATATATGTAATAAGCAGTTAGGCATTATTAATTATCCATCATGCCACAATAATTTCGTTTCATCTCTGTAATGGCCTTGTTCCAAATATCTATATTCCTTTCCTAAAAGTATAGTAATACATATATGTGCTGCATATTCATGATACATGTTTTTTATATAAACAGAAAATAACGACATTTTCTTACCTTGTTATTTTAGCACGAAATCTTCTACCCTTTGAGAGTTTGGATGTGGTGAAAATTGCCTGCAGTGTATGTCCTTTTATACGCACAAATAGTCGTTAGATCTTCTGGTGTTTTAGCACGAATGTACCTCAGTGCATTACATAACGCTGTTCACCAGCACCATAATAAACTGGCTTTGTGTATTACCCATTATACGTAATACATCGCTTAAAGTAGACTGAAGTCTATACATATTTACTCATTTTCAATAAATGTGTGCAGTTGATGTTGCTGCAATTACTCAAACTTCAAAGCTCTTTTCGATTTCTTATACTGTAATAAAATTCTTCACTTCGCATATGCACTCCTAAATCAACAAGAGTTTTTAGCACACCCAATGTTTGTTAACATATCAATAGCCTTGAATGCCTGTTAAACTGAAATGTTGGATAGTGACACCAATAAAAGCTTTAGTTCCTATATAAATCTTTTACAATGATATATTTTAGCGAGAGTTAGTATGCTTTCAAATCTTACTGAAACCAATAAAGTGGTCTTACATTGAAAATGTAACATTCATTAACTTCCATGCGAGAAATATTTTGTGGTAAATGCGTGTGGCCAGAACTAGTGAATCATTCAATACTTTACATTTAGTAAAGAAATAGAGGATATTTTTGTCATACGTTAATATCTGATATACTTCATCGTGTGGTACCAAAACGCGATATGTTACCTAGCGGTGTAGCCACAAGTTAAAGTATACCGTTTTTGGTACCACAAGATAAAACATATTCGTCATTAACGTAGAAACAGGATCTTTTCCTTTTATTTTATAGCAAATCTGCTCCGAATTTGATGTTTACAAGAACAAACTCATACGTAAACTCTCTCGGCAGAACACTCACTTCCACCACATTTTCGTAATCCGCAAAATTTTCATAAGTTGATCCTACATAATGAGTCAATAAGTAGGACGATCCAGATTAATATTTCGTTGTTTTATTATGGTTCGCACAAGTACATTTCGCCATCATCATGGAATCTTACTATTTGAAACTTAAATTACCTATTTCTTTTCTCCAGTTGGTGAAACGTCCACTTCTGTGCTGCGCAAATACATTACACAGCTTTTAAGATCACCGTGCAATTAAATGCCATGTCAAGTATAAACATTTGTATTCCATCTTATTTCTTAAGCGAAACTACTCCAATATCGCCAAAATAGTTCACGAGTAGCAATTTAAAGTGATCATACATTTCATCTTTAACAGTTGATAGCTTAAGCTAAATATAATTTAAGATCAGAAAAAAAACGTACATTTTACAAAGAAAATATTACGATTGACTTAATAATAAATGCAGACAATAAAAATATTCACCTCACAGCAATCATGTCACCATCATGCATCAGAAACAGTCTATTGGACTGACTGTTTATCACCACCACTCTATTCATCCTGTATTGTTTATACTACTAATATAACTGACCAATAGGAAAGTTATATATTAATTGTCTATAATTAGAACAAAGCAAGACGAATCGTATTCACAGTATCCTAGTTGCTCAGTGTGAACAAAACAAATTGAGCAAGTTATTCTGGTTCAAGATTTCTTTCAAATCTGTGAAAAATAAAAGAGACGGTGTTTACGAAAACCTTTTTGTCCGAGCGTGAGGACTGCGTTCAGTAATGACGGTGTTGAACATGGAATATTTTTTAAGCGCAGAAGACTAACCATTACTACCAAATATCCACTTCTTATTTATGCATCGTGTTTATCAAATACGTAACCATGAGTATTATTTGTCCTTATCAAATCAATATTTAATGCATATTGTCAAGTCAATAGGTCGACATGAATGTCCGACATAAGCTGTTTTGTGTATTTTAGATTGTCTAAGCCATTCACAACATGTCTTGGGTGGCGAGATTTTCTGTGCAAAAAGCAAACTTGCATCCATTGCTCATGGCGTGCTATCACTTTAAACTGTTTTATCTTTGCACGACAGGGCCATTCAGTGGCTGGTCATAAGGTAGGATTTTTAGGCTAGCTCTTAGATAAACCCGCCGCGCTTGATATTGGCATGAACGTTAACCGTAGTGTGTTGGGTTATACGTGTAAAGATGATAAGGCTACATTCATTTGTTAGAATTGTTTTTAAACAATGACAATTAAAGTATATTGTTCTTATCAATATCAGACAGATTAGGATCTACAATATAACGTCAATATAACATAAACATCGGTATTTGATGATTGACTGTTTGACTTTATTTCTTCTTCAACAGAGATTAAAGCATGAAAATCAGTTTCACAGTAGTACAAGAACGTGTAAAACACAGAAGCAACGTGAAAAACAAAAAGAAGCAAAATACTACGTCAACTAAGGCATTTGCAAAACAAAATTTCTTAAACTAAATATTGTCATATAGTTTTGTCTACATAAATATCATAATTAAATATATTTAGCTTAATATGATACTGGCCTTTTTGAACATTTGTCTGACGCTCTTCATCATAAAAAAATGTAAGTAAATCTTGGATCTATAATTACGTGATTGACAGTAACTTTGAAACAGTAAATCAATGATTGGTATTGATGGATAGGACTATGTTTGAGATTATTGCGATAAGTATTCCTCCTGAGTGCGATTGATACGTCTAAGCAATGATACGAAACTATCTTGACACACTGAAGAACCACAAATGGAAAAATGATTCAAATGGCAATAATAGGTCCTTTCTGTATTAAATGACATGACTGACCGTATGTTTGTATGTATCTCTATAAGCATGTATCTATGTATATCTTTCCCTTAGTGTGTGTATTTAAAAACGTATATACATGTGTAAGTATATTTTATGTCTGCTTCATTGGCTTAATGAATGCCTTTATTTCCCTTCAAACAGTGGTTTGTCAAATTTAGGTAAACAATTATATAGTTAGTGACATTAGCCCTATCTTATTCCACATTATCGAAATTTTAATTAACTGAAACATCGATATCACTGTTATGTTTATTAGATTTCGTGCAAATGTATTTCGTACATTCTGATTCACTAAACGTGTTAATGCTGTTCTAGTTTTACTAACTGCCGCCATTTCTGACGAGGAATCGACATGGTTTGAACAAATCCGAAATACCTTATATTTTCTATAAATAGTCGGTGTTGAGATGTTGTTTAAATGCTTCTTTTACTTTTAGCAACGGTAACCATATCAGTTAAATGATCGATACACTGAGAGGTTTTAATATACGGTTTTATAAAATAAAATGGGTGAATGTTATACTTTTATTACAAAAGGAACAAGACCACACATAACGAAGAAGTAATCTCAAAGAGTAACTCTAACAGAACCAGGAATATATCACTGCACAGCTTCCTTATTTACCTAGGGTTCAATTTCAATGAACATATTAGCTCCAACCTTTAACCTATGAGATCATATGATATTTAAAGAAGGATCCTTTAATGCATATGTTGGTGTCAAACAGCTGTATTGGCGAGTTCCAAATATATCTCAAGTTGTAGCGGTTCCTTGCGGCGATAGTGACCGACTAGTCTTACTTCAAAACAACAAATGTGTACCAGACTGTTTTGGATGAATATGTAAGGTTAGTTGATCAGATATCCTTCACATTTCGTGTATAGAATGGATTCGCATACGGATTAAAGTACTCAAATCTACATACTATTTTTGAAAAACATAAACGTTTGTTTATTCGATCAAAACATTTGTGCATAAACAGAGAAGCTAAATATAGCAAATATGTAATAGGGCTTGATGGCAGAATGCTCTGAATAAACGCACTTGAAAATTGATTTTTTGCTGGCAAACTCGAAATATAAATTACGAACTCACGACTTACCGACAAAGAACCAATATAAGCTCGTTGTGCCTTGCGGTCACTTGAGCTTACAAGTAACTCTTTCTTTTACAATAGGATACGCACTCTCAATGATAAAAATAAGAATGACTAATGACTATGTTTCTTTACCTGACCAAACATTTTCTGGAATACTATTTTCTCCATTATGTAGCGAGCGTTTACAATAGCGTGTAATGTCAGAAAGACATGGATAAAATAAATCAATGTACATAGCAAGAGAAATTATATTTTGTCCTGATTGCTAGCGTCTTTGAAACATCAATACAACATTAGTGTCTTATAATTAACAACTATATACAGTGAATATTCGTCCATCGGTCTATTGTGGTGACGTCACAAATGCTCACAATTATGAAAGCTGAATATTGGTATCCGTAACTGTTTCTTAACTGCTTGGTGATCTAAAGTTCCATCCATGGTTCATGAAAGCACAAACGACCCTTGTTTTCTCATATGGTCTGAAAAATAAAATAGTTCATGTTTTAATGATGAAAATATATCGATATACCTCTAGCCTAGCAGGAACTAATGCGTCGCCAAACAACAAAACTTAACTCTAGTGATCCGCCCAATTAATACATTTTCTGAGGAATGTTTGTGCCGCCACTGGGACTATTGCAGCTTAAAAATTGTCGGAGATGCTTATGAGGGCTAAACAAACAAACCGCGTGACCTAATACAATATTTAAAGAAGTTAAAGGGTGATAGGATACCATTTATCTTGACTGACCATCCAGACAACCCCAAAGCAGGTAAAACATCGGGACAAACTGGCCCATCGTGGAATCGTCGGACGCACTAACGTTAATCCTCCCCAACAAACATGTAGTAGCCAACCAGAGACCAAGAAAGCTCAAGGACATCCTAGTCAGGGCGATGCTAACACCAATCACTAATCAAGACCAAAATAGTCAATCCGGCCCCTTGTGGCGATGAAACTTGCAAAACCTGTCAACATATAATAGAGACCAGGACTTCTTCCAGCACAGTGACTAGAGAAAAATTAAACATACATGATTCAATCGAAACGTACAACATAGAGAATGTGATTTATCTCATCACATGTAAGATCTGCAGCCTTCAGTATGTCGGAGAAACTGAAAAGCTACACAAAAGATCAACCTTCATAGATCTGACTGAATGACTAAGAAACTGTAGAGAAGCCTGGTTGTAGAACACATGTCTTCCCCATGCCACGCTTTCAGCCATATAACACTTATTACAATTGCCCACAACCTGAACTGGCATTCCCAAAGCAGGAAAGAAAAGGAATTTTACTGGATACGCCGCTGAAGAACATTGATACCAAGCGGTTTAAACCAAGAAGACAAGAAAAAAGCAACCACGCACACAAAAAATTGTCTTTTGCATCCGACACATTTTCTATTAAATATTTCTATAAATTTTCTTAATAACCTATGACTATTATAACAATTAGATATCCGTGACATAAATTGCTCTTTCATAAATTTACATCAAATAACAAATTTCATTATGGCTCATCACTTTCCAGGACAATACAAATACTTTTCAGTACCATTAACAAGCTGAAATAAACTAGTTGAAACATAATAAAGTCAAAAGGTTGTATTCCTGTAGAAACAGCACTGTAATGTTTCCCAAACATAACCGTTTTTCTGTTTTAAACGTTTGTCCTGTCCATGTTTTGTACTTGCCTTTGAAAAAGACTCATTAAAGAGTCTAAAGCGCTCAGGCAACTTAGATACTAGTTTCTCACTGTTCGGTGTCAGTTTATTGCATTGAACTTAGTCAGTCCCTGATACAAGTGATCCCTTGCTGGATCCAATGCACTTGAAAGGATTGTTTATTCACCATATAATTTGTATTATATATATATATATATATATATATATATATATATATATATATATATATATATATATATATATATATAAATATATATATATATATATATATACGGTCAGCAAATCTATGCACTACAATGTACTGTTACTGGAGCATTTCATACGGGGTCTACAAACTTTCGCTTATCGTCTTATGTATATTCTTTTCTACATGGATTTCGAATTCTGAAATGTATGTCACTGAGAACTCAAAAAGACCGTTAAAACAATATTAAATATGTCCATTAATTAAAATATCTAATTGCATACCCAAATCTTAATTGCAAATACTGTATATGAGATCTCCAGTTAAATAGTGATATGGCCAAATAGAGGAGATTATTCAAACGGTGGCATCATGCTACACATACTATTACCACCACTGTATTTCTGTAGTTTGAGTCACTAGAAGTGACAGTATAAAGATTTGGATACATGTGAGACACGAAAAAAAATTCGTTTTGAAACCCAGACTTTTACTACTACAAATAATATAAATAATATTACTACCCTTCGGAAATATGTTAATGATGTTATCATAAACACAGACTTACGGATTCGATATTTAATTTCCAAGCCAGGGCCAAGGCATGGAGGCCAGAACGTGGTAACGATGGATCATCTCCGTAACCTGCTTCTCCTCAGAAACATATCCAGCGAATCCTTTACTACGTTCTATTGTATTACACTGTCTCACCGGATTGGTTGCGCAGTTCTCCATGGCAAAAACAGAGTTCCACGAACGAGTGTAAGTTGTACAAGCGAATGAGGACCTTCACCTACAAAAGACAACGTATTGAAATATAATAAAGAAATGCACATTGATTGTTACTTACACCATTAGGTTCGTGTGATCGTTTCTTGTGAAACAAGAAATATATTTTGTGCTCCCTATCTGTCACAGTATAAGATCTTCTAATTCGGATCATCATCATTCCTTTGATCTAACCATGGTAATAGAAACTTGTTTTGACTATTATTCCTGCTGAATTTCTTTTGCTCAATAAATGCAAAAAATATATATGTGGTCTTACCTTTCTATCGGCAGCACAAAATAGTCTATCCTTTGAGAGGAGGGATCTGCTGTAAATTACATGCAACGCATGTCCTTATATACACACTGACTGTCACTCTATATCCTGGAATATTAGATATTCTACATCCTGGTATATTCCTACGCATCTCCCACGGTGTACGTCATAGCATCGTTCAGCAAAATAATCTCGCCTTTTGTATTAACACTTACCTGTAATACATGGGTTGAAGTTCAAGTAGAACTTTAAGATATCTACGTAGGTTAGTCGACAATGAATACCTAAAGTACACTGACATCAATTCGTACGTAGGCATTCGCTCAGTTATAATAACAAGGTGTGTTTACTTTGGCGGCAGTATTATCCAAATGCAAAAACTTTGCACTTTCTTATATGCCATTGCACGTGGAGTGATAATTTAACAGCACTTTTATATCAACCTCTCTTTGTTGACATTGCAGGAAAAGTATGAATATGTTTCAGTTTCAAATGTCGCAGAATAACAATTTTCATTTTGTCATCGTAAAATGTTGTAGCAACTTTTTTTTCATGATTTCAAATGCTACTAAAACCCATAACAAGGTCATCAAAATGTAAAATTATTTAAAATTCATGAACTAATATCTTAAAACTCTGCTGTAAGTTAATGGTGGAAAATTCGTTACTTTATATTTAGGACGATACATGTTTTCAATATGAATGGTTAAGTTCTATTAAATTATAAAGGACGTTCCCTCCCTGGGAAACTATTACCGTAGTAATTAAAAATGTAATGGTGTTATGACTTCATAAATCAGGTTAAAGTGGTGTGAGAAAATAAAACAGAACGAAAGTTACATAATGCTTCCGTGAATAACAATACAAATTTGCTTGTTTAAATTACTGTGCGCACCTGCAGATTTCATCAGTTTATATGAAGCTTTGTATTACAAAATCTATTTTGTATCCAATCGTTAAAGTTTTCTGATTGAAATATTTGATACACTTACTGCAGTGTCAGATTTCTTTTTCATTTACTACGAATAAGGTTTCACTCCATGAAAGTTTTAATCTTAATTTTTAAGTGCTTCTCTCGAAAAGCTAGGTACGCATAATCATCTTGTCTGTCCTTTCTGCTTCATTTCTAGAATTTAACTGATGTTGCATTGCTTATATGGTTTAATGTGCAAACGCAGTAGGATCTAGATTCTGTCGTTTATTGGTGGCGTGTATACAATGTAGCTCTGACTGCAGTACTGAAATGTTCCATAGCATTTCATTATTAGATATACATCTGAATCGATTTTTCGCCATATGTTGCATTACTGACCAAACTATCTGCCATACAAATGGGCCTTCATTATCTTTAAAATCAAAAGAGACTTGGATACTGAAAAGACAGTGAGTGCCCAACATTACGATCTCGTTGTATAAATCCTTCTTTACTTCAGAAAATTAGGTTTCCCTAATGATATATTGAATAGGAAAGCATACGGTAATTTTACCGATAATAAATGTGCGGAATATTTGCTATCTCGAATCTAATAATCCAAATGCTATTGAGTAGGCCTAGAACAATGTTTATTCTTAAAACTGGAATTCGATAACCTGCTAGTTTTAGGGGTTAATACATATTTTAAAGTACACTAAAGTCCTTGTGTAGGAAGATAAAGTGAGTAAAATAATGAAAATGTATGGTTTGGATCGAGTGAAAATAATTAAGATAGTAATCTGACTACAAACGCTTAACACAGCAACGTGACTGAGAATGTTATGTACAAAGCTAATGTATGATGCATTGACTCTTTACTCAGGTACACAAACTGCAATATACGATATACGATATAACAACAGGTATCATCCTTAAATGAAAAAGATCAAAACCATTCACTTTCAACCAAAGATAAATAATCTTGTCTGTCAACGAATACAGATAATATGTGTAACTAGATTAAACTGAATTGGATTGGATTTAGTGAAAGCACTTGAGAAACGTATGCATCAATAGACGAAGGCATGGATCAACGTATATAATAGATGCTCAGTATAGTGTTTATCAACAGCTATGACGCTGTTCTAGATATGCTGTGAGTGTAAACATATATGCATTAGCTACATGTGAACAATGAAACAACACTAGGAATCAAATTCTCAAGGTATTGGTTCATTCTTTTCATTTCGTTGTGTTTCGCAGATACAAAGTTGTATTGATATAAATCTTAACAGATACCAGCACACTGTAATGTTTACTATTATTGGAACAAACTGATACCAATCGTCCTGCCATTGTGTTTGTCAGCCTGTCAGACTGTCTGATTGTATTAGCATTTAGGCTTTGTAATATCTGATATTCATTAAGCACTTCAGAAGTCATTTTATTCGTATGTAATGTATACACTAAGTTTAAACTTATCATTTGTACAGGTAAAAAGATTTTTAACAAAATCGGAAGTAGTCTCTGAAATAGATTGACGATAGGGATGACAAACAGGAAGCCTGAAAGAGACACAGAAATAGATAGGGAGAGAGAGCGGGAGAGAGAGAGAGAAACAAAGATAAAGAAGGTGACTGTGGAAAGAGAGAAAGAGAACAAACTAACAATATCAATGTATAGCCTCTGTTTGGCTGTTCCATAAGAACAGTTTGACTACCCAGGGTACATAAATCTGTTTTGTTTTTGGTGGCATTATTGCTGTTCTGACTGAATGGTAACAGTACATTATGTTGCAGATTTTCTAAAAAAAGATCCAATCCACAATAACATACATTTGCAAGAGAACAAATATTTTCTTTCTTGTGTTTTTATCTTCTTTATTTGCGGGTTGGGAATGCTGCTGCATAGTACACAAAAGATTATCCGTAAAATTCCAGTTTTACACATCTCCGAACTCAACATAGTTACATCCATCTGTAAATCAATGCCATGCTGATTCAACATTTTATAAGACCATATGTTTAAAACGTTGTTAAATGTTGCACAGTTAGTCTTAAACGTACTAATTATTTCTCACAGCTTTTTCACATTATAAAATGAACTAAGAGTCCACGCAATATATAATCACCCTAATTTTCAAGACGAAAGAAGGACATTTTTTTTCATTCCTTGACCATGCCAATGAGGATGGGCCTGTTTCAAGATAACGGAATAGCAGTGCAGAGATAACTTCTTACAAACATTTGAGGGCTATTGAAGACGTGCAGTCGATAAGAGAACCATTTGATATCACCGATGGAAAAGTAACTATTCATATGGCATTTTTGTTGTTCCTCCATGGGAAGAAGACGATTACTGCACTTGATCTGCTTACCGTTAAGTGTACCTAGCACGATTTACATAACAGCAGATTTACGAATGAAAGGGAGTACGTGATGGGAAACATCTATGCTGGGACACAAGTGGTAGCTGACCAGATTTTAAACAACGTGTGTGACGGATAGAGAGAAAGACATGAACTTTGTCCTATTTGATTGGTTGTTACTTGTTTTGTTTTAGCATTTTCATATAAACGAACATTAAATGTAAATACGTTGCAAATGAAATGATTTTAGAAAGGAGTGAACTTTAATTTTAAACAGTAGTTTACTAGAACCAAGAACTAAATAACTCGTAAATAGGTTTGTTTCATGTCCAAATGTTTATGTATTAAATGGAGAGTGCTTAGACCAAAGCACAGGTCAGAGAGCCCATGTTTATACTTGAATAAATGTTTTGAACCCATACAACAGACTTTCCTTTTTCGAGTCTCTATTCTATCTGTGAGTCTTTCTTCAGAACATTTCTGTCTTCTTTTCTGTGTGTTTGGATGTGTATTTGTTTGTTTCTGTATGTCTGTGTTTGTCCTATCAACCCTTTGTCCCTACAAAAACATTTCACCCTATAAAACGTTTTGACCCTATAAACACACGACGTCACCAATGTTCAATTCCCATTGATCTCCAGGCGACATTCCCATGTTAAATTCCCATTGTCGCCAAAGTACCAACTCCCTATTTTAACGTTAAAGTCCCATTGTCGCTAAAGTGCCCCACTTAACTACCGACAGCTGCCTCGCTAGGATGTCTAGATTAAGAGGTTAGTATTAGGATTGGTCGGCCTGGTGTCAGGATAATTTGACTGAGTGGGACATGATGCTACATTTCTGCAGCATGATGCCCCAGTGTTAGACATCACAATAAACTGCCACGCTGCAGACACCGTAGCGACATGACTAAAAAATTTTTATACATATGTTAAACATCCAAATCTCATACACACTTAAATATGTGTATCGGTAAATCGAATACATTCTCCAAACAATGAAATCTGACTGCTACTACTACTGCTATAAACTGAGTCACATGATGTGTTAGAATTAAGTAAGCTGGATATAACTAAGCCACGAAAAAAATAGTTTTCGACCTAAAAGTTAGACTACTACAAAACAATATTAATGCTCATACGTATTCTAAGTCATTAACGTAATAGTAAATACCGACTTAGTGATCTGATATATAATTTCCAAACCAGGGCCAATGCATCTTGGCCACGACATGGTTATCATGGCCAATGCATCTTGGCCACGACATGGTAATCATGGTCAATGCATCTTGGCCACACATCGTTACCATGGCCAATGCATCTTGGCCACGACATGGGAATCATGGTCAATGCATCTTGGCCACGACATGGTAATCAAGGTCAATGATCTTGGCCACGACATGGTAATCATGGTCAATGCATCTTGGCCACGACATGGTAATCATGCCTAATGCATCCTGGCCACGATAAGGTAATCATGGTGATACTTTTCACTGCAAACTTCTTGTCCAACCGCAACATATTCAGCACAGGCTTCATTCGAGTCTAATGCATTAAAGTGCTTCACATAATCGGTTGCGCTGTTCTCCATGAAGAAAACAGAGTTCCACCACATTGTACAAGCTCTATCAACTTTGGGGAACTTGAGCTACAAAAGACATCATACTACTGTATGAAACAGAATTGTAATCCATTAGTTTTCGTATTTTATCTTTTGTAGATGGTAAAATAGCGACATGGAGTTGATGTTACTTATTATATAAAAATGAATATATTAATTACATAACACAGAATATCTTAGCCATCATCCAGTGTGTCAAACAAATTACTCTTACTTAGTTTTTGAAGTTACGGTATTTTTTTTATATCTTGTTTCATTTTCTCAATAGTCAGCTGTTTATAATATATATATATATATATATATATATATATATATATATATATATATATATATATATATATATATATATATATATCATGGCATAGGAATTGTCGTGAACAGTGCGAAACGTAATATTTTATTTGTGTTAACGGTTCAAATAATTCATATATTCAAACGTAAATAGATGACTTGCTTGAAACGTGACAGTTAAAAGTCTAAAAATTAATTAGAAAAAGAAGATACCTCGCAGTTAGATGGACGGTAGGAATGACAACCTGAATTCAGAAGGTCATTGAGGGAGAGTACAGTGTAAAAGAGGCAAAGACAAAAAATGAGAGAAGAAACCCAACAAAAATAGCTAACAAGTGTGCTTATTCAGTTCTTTGAAAACAAATTTACAATCTAGATTTGTATACACAAATGTATAATCTTATTGTTGTAACTGAATATTAACAATGCCTTACATCGTCAGATAAAATTGTATATCTTTGAAAGGAAACAAATATTTTTCTTCATTATTTTGAATGGAAGTCTACCTACTAGAAACATGAGTATTTTAAATTTCCATTTTAACGATTCCTCAAAGTCCATTCAACTCTCTCCAGCTTTAATTTAAATGTTTCTTAGCTGGCATTATACACAACCCACATATCTTAATTCTTGTTCGATGTCACGACGCGTTAACTTTACTGTTTTATCTGCCACATGTTTAAACAGATCCAAACACGCACACAGCTGTCCATGCAAGAAAACATGACCAAGTGTACTTCAAAATATGTACCGTAAAGACTGTTTATGCGGTTACACAGTGTGCGTCATCATTTTTGAAGTATGTACTTTCTATGCGGAATTTGATTTTTATTACCTTATAAAAGACAAATGTTAGATCCAAAATCTGATCTTTATATCAAAACAAAGAACATTAAACTATGACTGATTGCCTGATGTTATTTCCACTTCAAGGAGAAAATACATAGAGTTCATCAAAATCAGAAAAAGAGACAAGATCTTGAAACACAAAAAGTGACATATTGAAACACAAATGGAGCTAGAGGCTGCGTCAACTAAAGACATTTTAAAATGAAACCTCTCAAAGTACATGCAGTCACATAAATATGTCTGCGGACATATCAGAACAAAATATCATTTAACTTAGTATGCCACTGACCGTCCTTCACCATTTGCTTCATAACGCTAATCAGGCAAAGAATATAAGTACAAAATCAGTAAGCAGAATTTCAGTTTATTTTGAAATAGTAAATCCAATCGTTGTGATTATTGCTATAATTATTCATAAGTTATACAATTATAATTAACTAGCATGACTTTATAAAATATCGAGAATTGAAAAATGTATACAAATGGTTCCAATTTGTGTCTTTCTTGCTACAAAACAAATAAATTCACGTATGTGTGTATGCATGTTACACGTATGTACCCATGTGCATCTGTGTGCGTGTGTGTGTGTATCTATGAGTGCATGCATGCATGTATGTATGCATGTATGCATGCATGTATGTGTGTGTATATATGTATGTATGTATTCACCTATGTATGCATGCGTGTATGTGTATATATGCATGTATGCATGGATGTATGCTTGCTTGCATGTATGTATGAATGTATGTATGTATGTATGTATGTATGTATGTGCATGTATGTATGTATGTATGTAAATAAGTATGTATGTATGGATGGATGGATCGATGGATGGATGCATGCATGCAAATGTATGTATGTATGCATGTACGTGCGTACGCACGCACGCACTCAGGCAGGCTCGCACGCACGCACACATGTATGTTATGTATGTATGTATGTATGTATGCACAATAGCCTAAGTTCAAACTAGCCGAAAACTTTCAACATCGCCGTTATGCTTCTAGATTTGAAACAAATCTAATGTTTCGCTGTTCATGTTTAGTACCATGAAGTATTCTTCACGATAGATCGACAAGATTTTCACAAAACATAGAGACCTTAGACTTTATATAAATATTTAGATTTTAGAAGTAGATTGTGTGCTGTTCTGGTTTTAGTAACAGCGACTATATTAGAGTACTGTTTGCCATTATTTGAGATTCCAAAGGGCAGTTTCATAAAAGCGATTTCTTGAAGATTATTTCTTGCTGGAATAATACTTATCACAAGGTGATTGTGTCTAAACCTTTATTACATAAAGAACCAATGATTCACAAAAACAAATAATTAGGCCAATGTTAAATGTGACAGAAGCCCTACCTTATCACTTCACTGTTTCGTCCTTTGTACCAGTAAAAGAAAATGTTTCTCACGAGATTTAAATTATGGGATTATATGCTAATTATTAGTGGATCTGGTAAAACATATGATTGTGCAAACAGTTTTATTGAAGAATTGCAAATATATCAGAGGCTGCAAATTGGTCCAGCGTTTCTTCAAATGCACGAAATGTCAATTAGGAACTGACAATGAGTGATGTAACAAAGACAAAAAGCCATGCTATAGATTTATTGAGCTAACAAATGCAACTTTTCGTTCAGGAAAGAAGCAAAGCAAATTGACGACTGAGAATGTATAGTACTCGTATACATGGGAGTTGATTAAAGGTGAAAGTCAGATAAATTCGGAAATGTTTATTCTAAGCCTCTCTTGCAGGTGGAAATAACTAACAAGTAAATGCAATGAACATTTCTCCACCGACTACCATGTTGAGGTCATAAAAGATTACAAAAGTAAAAACTAAATAATCGTGTCCTTGTATGTCCCGCGATTGCCTGACAGTCCCATAAGTTCCATCCTTGGTAAATTAGGCACGAAGGAACAGCATTTAACAAAGACATTCATTTTCTGATTATGTATCTATATATGCTAATCATATGGGATCACGGTATCAATTGTATTCCATATATCTCAATCCTAATGTTTTGTGAAATAAATATACTTTCTATCCTACCTCAGCATGCATGTCATACACTGTCATAGAGAACAATGTTAGATTGTCAATTTGACAATGGTGGCAGGGTACAGTTTCGTTAATTGGCCCCTGGCAAATTTCTTAACTTAAGGCAATGGTGTGACTTTTCAGCTACTATTGTTTACTGTTTATAGATATAGATATATTTGTGAACTAGGTGTTTCGAGCTTGTGCTGTTCTTGAAATTTATGTCAGGCATATACACCTTCCATAGTTGATCTGCAGTTTGGGTGTGATAATGTACATAAATACTATGTTATGTTACATGTTTTTATATAAACAGAAAATAACGACATTCTCTTACCTTGTTATTTTAGCATGAAATCTTCACCCCTTTGAGAGTTTGGATGTGGTTAAAATTGCCTGCATTGCATGTCCTTTTATACGCACGAATAGTCGTTAGATCTTCTGGTGTTTTACCACGAATGTACCTCAGTGTATTACATAACGCTGTTCACCAGCACCATAATAAACTGGCTTTGTGTATTACCCATTATATGTAATACATAGCTTAAAGTAGACTGAAATCTATACATATTTACTCATTTTCAATAAATGTGTGCAGTTGATGTTGCTGCAATTACTCAAACTTCAAAGCTCTTTTCGATTTCTTATACTGTAATAAAATTCTTCACTTCGCATATGCACTCCTAAATCAACAAGAGTTTTCAGCACACCCCATGTTTGTTAACATATCAATAGCCTTGAATGCCTGTTAAATTGAAATGTTGGATAGTGACACCAATAAAAGCTTTAGTTCCTATATAAATCTTTTACAATGATATATTTTAGCGAGAGTTGGTTATGCTTTCAAATCTTACTGAAACCAATAAAGTAGTCTTTACATTGAAAATGTAACATTCATTAACTTCCTTGCGGGAAATATCTTGTGGTAAATGCGTGTGGCCAGAACTAGTGAATCATTCAATACTTTACATTTAGTAAAGAAATAGAGGATATTTTTGTCATACGTTAATATCTGATAAATTTCATCGTGTGGTACCAAAACGCGATATGTTACCTAGCGGTGTAGCCACAAGTTAAAGTATACCGTTTTTGGTACCACAAGATAAAACATATTCGTCATTAACGTAGAAACAGAATCTTTTCCTTTTATTTTATAGCAAACCTGCTCCGAATTTGATGTATACAAGAATAAACTCATACGTAAACTCTCTCGGCAGAACACTTACCCCCACCACATTTTCGTAATCCGCAAAATTTTCATAAGTTGATCCTACATAATGAGTCAATAAGTAGGACGATTCAGATTAATATTTCGTTGTTTTATTATGGTTCGCACATGTACATTTCGCCATCATCATGGAATCTTACAATTTGAAACTTAAATTACCTATTTCTTTTCTCCAGTTGGTGAAACGTCCGTTACTGAAATCTTTTTCGCATTCAGTCACGAAACTATATTATGCTTTGCTACTTGATCTCTGTCTCATCTACGTATAGAGCCGTGTCCGATCTGCATTATTCCAAATGGTCGCAATAAAGTAACTGTCGAATTTTCAATTTAATGTAAGTATTTTTCTAGAATATCTAAGTATATTTAATCATCTTTCATATGTTTATCTCCCGAGTAGATCAAAATGTAACATTTTATATCTTTTCAAGAAAACAAGTTTCTTTATTATATTTTCAGGAAAGCCTACCTAGTACATGAATGATTAATTTTAATTTTGCTATTTGGCGAATAGGCAAAGCTCACTCACCCATTTGCAGCTCTAAGTCAATACTTTTCTTACCTGGAATTCTAGAAGACCCATATCTCTTAAATCGTTTATACTGTTGAACAGTTACGCGTAACGAGACGATACGTTTCAATTATTTGTGCCACAAGCTGGATCAGGTAAACAATATTTGAGCACAGACGTTCCGAGTTATAATATGAAACTCTTCAACACAAGGAGCAATTTCAAAATTTGAGGTCAACAGTTATTAAGTTGGAACAGCAAAGGTTTTGTTTAATTTAAAAAAATATAACTTTCGTTTACTATTTATTAGGTAAGATATACCTTGCAAGAATAAAAGTGGCAGATGGACTGAAAAAGATAATGAAAGTAGAACAAATATATACACAAATTTTCCGACTAATAAAGGAGGTTTTGGTGAATGGCTTGATGGACCTTTCTTGAGGTAGCAATCAATGGCATCAAGTCCAAGACAACATAGTCAGTCTTCTTGGGAAACAGTCGAAAAGTGGGTTAGTAGAGTCACACCACTAGCGGGAGCGGGTGGACATGATATCGAGTCTGAAAAGCTTCAGGGACGAACAACATATGGGCATATAATGTATCTCCCTTATTGCAGTTATTTTTATGTGATTGTCGATAGAAACATACAAACAAATGAACAATGATAGCACATTGGAAAATATTTTTAAGTCGTTTAGTAAAGAAAATAACAAGCTATTAAGGCTCGAATATGTTAAGCAATTGGAAATAGCTACATGGCGATAGCAAAAGGCCTGACGTATCTTAACGTACAAGATCATTGATGCCAAGGCGCGCAACGGGAGAAAATAAAAATGATTTTAGGGCGCCCCAGACATTGCGGGAGAAAATTGTATGGTTTTGATAAAAATAATTTTTTGAGTGTACATTACACATAAAGTCGGTCGACATCAAAGGCAAAGTTGTCAACATCGGATGGAAATTAAATCATCTATCTCTCTTCGCCCAATTCTATCTGCTTTCAGAGATTCACCTTGATGACGTGCTAAATTTGGCTAGCGCACACAAACTCAAAGTGAGTGGAATTGGCTTAAGTCACAATGAGCTTAGAGATATTTAGAATCCTGGAAAAGATGATAGATATCGAATACGGATGCCCGATTCACATGTATGTTTCCCATCAGATTTATTATGAATGTTCCATTACTTGCCTGTTCGTTCACTGATTGGTATAAGATGATCGGAACATCAAGGAGTTCAAAAATAACAATGATGTTTCACAAAAGTGACACGTAAACAAAAGAAAACTTGTAGATGAGCTGGTACCGCGTAAATCTGAAATGGACGCCATACATGATACGGAGAATTTTAATTACCCACCGGGCGCATCTTCTGATGCAGAAGTTGTTTTCATTGATAGTTATGCATACGATCATCAACAAAAAGAACATAGGAATGAACGCAGCAAAACTAGCTATGAGTTGCCTTAAACACGTTTGGTTAATTCAGCACAATGATATGCCCTTATTCTTGGCAATAATAATAATCATCCTATGTACTCGTTAAATCCCTTAGCCGAAGTACTCGTTCGATAAACTAGCTCAAGTACGCATTTAAAACCAAAGCTCAAGTATTCACTCAATAGCCTAGCCCAAGTACTCGTTCAATACACTAGCCCAAGTACGCGTTATATCCTCTAGCCCAAGTACTCATCCAACACACTGGCCCAGGCGATGAATACCACTACAACTAAGTCGGCAGATCATGCATCAGCATTGATTGTACGCATCACACCAAGAATCCAAATCAGATGTGTCAACAACAAAATAACAAGAACAAATAAAATTCACATTTCTGAGCGCAAATGGAACTGCGATTCGCAACAGACTCAGATCTATTGTAGCAATGTGTACATGTACACAGTACATACAATGCTAACAATTCGATTTGTATTGAACTACTAACACATTGAAAGCATCTTGTGATAATAAAAAAATGAATAGTAATCGTGCAGACAATCCAAATGATATTAGAACGCGCTTCTTTGAATGATTGTGGATTGAAAAGGTGATAGAAGTTTCCCAAATCTTGTGATGTTATTCAATATTCTAGCATATGTGTGCTCTTCAGTCCAACCAATATAATGTAGAAGTGATTTTTTGTCAGGCCATATGTATATTACTCAAGCAAGGAGACCAAAATATCTTAAAAATTGTTATAGTGTGCGGGTGTAAGTAAAAATGAACTCCATGGTTCTAATACGTATATGCATCCATATAGTGACTTTAAAATGTGAAACAAGTATCAAAGTTAATTTTTACTGACATTAAAGTTGACATTTTTGGTATTGATTACTTACCTGCTGAAAATTGTGAAAATGTAATAAAACAGCCATTTAATCATGTTAAAGTGTGTGGTAGGTGTGTTTCTAACACAACATACTGTGAATGTTGTGGTAGGTTTATATCTAATAATAAACAATACAGTTTAACGTGTGTGGTAGGTGTATATCTACATCAACGTCCTGTTTAATGTCGATGGTAGGTGTACATCTAAATCAACGTCCTGTTTAAAGTGGATGGTAGGTGTATATCTACACCAACGTCCTGTTTAAAGTGGATGGTAGGTGTATATCTACACCAACGTCCTGTTTAATGTGGATGGTTGGTGTACATCTAAATCAACGACCTGTTTAAAGTGGATGGTAGGAGTACATCTAAATCAACGTCCTGTTTAAAGTGGATGGTAGGTGTACATCTAAATCAACGTCCTGTTTAAAGTGGATGGTAGGTGTGTATCTACACCAACGTCCTGTTTAATGTGGATGGTAGGTGTGCATCTAATAAAACATAATGTGTAATGTGTGGTAGGCATATATCTAAGCGAACGTGATGTTTAATGTGCGTGGTATATGTAGATCTAAAATATCTACATTTCACGACATCCATTGCATTAGCTGTAAACGAACATCCACACTGACTGACTAGGAAACAATATATCCAAACATCAGAAGAGGTTATATTTAATGCTATCGAAATAGTTGGATTTTAATGAAATGACTGGAGTTTTCAGTGCAAGTAACATTAGAGGTACCGGCTAGATCACACGTCTTTAATTTCTGATCCTACGCAAATGCCAACAGGTTGAGCTTGATAAATATTGTATCGTACCTATAGCTTTCATGGTACATTCTATTGAATGCGGTCATCATTCTTCCCTGAATAGGAAATGTCATTAAACATTTATTTTATAGGAGAGTATACACTGGTATCTCGTACCTGCTATTACCTGTCCGTGACATTCCAAACAATGTACTCCACTAAATATGCTTGCGTCTGTTTATACTTCGACAAAGATCTTTTTATTTTAATCGAAAGGAAATAAATTGCTTTAATAGCAGTTGTGGTCTTAAATTTGATTGGCACAGACTGCTCTATGACCTTACTATACATCTGGCAGATATATTGATCTAAAATTACTAAGCATTCAACATCCCATTTGTGAACAGGTTATGAATTTAAAAGTTTTAACTTTGTGTGGCAACTTCAATGTCTCCATGCATGTTTGTGAAATCTAGAGCAATACATTTGTTTGCCCATTTTCCGATCATTAAGCCATATTTTTAATGATATATGAGAAGCATTTGATAGAAAGAAGCAAAGCTTATATCACAGCAGTTTGAGTCTTTCACTTTACTCTTTTGCATAACCTTTCTTCCACCCCTATAAAGTGATAACGGGTGGGGATGCACAATTCGTCATTTAGTTTATTATGCGTCTTCCTGATATAACTGTATATATAATGTTTCACAAGAACATATTTCAGAATGTATGTGTAATTATAACAATGTTATATCCGATAATTGGTCCACTCCCAGACTCACAAGGGATGAGGGTCAACGATGATATTTCACTTGCCCGTATTAGAGAGCAGCAATTACACTCTTTTTTGGACTTACATTCGAAACTGTACGAGACACAGACGGAAAGTCTAACAGACAGACGGAAATACAGACGAAGGGTATTACATAACATATATGCTGTTTGCAAATCCTCATTATAGTAGATACATAAAGAGCTTCATGTACATTAGCAAGCGTTATCCAGCATTATGAACTTAAAATGACAGGAGCTATCGCTTCACAATTGCACTAAGTGAAACTAAGACTCTTGCAATGAACATTTTAGTTTCGAATACATTTTTAAAAGAATAATTTAGGAAAAAGGTTAAATAATAATTGGAAAAAGGCTCGAATAACGACTTAGTAATGGTACAGTTGAAAGAAAGCGCATTTAAAATCTGTTACAAAACGAGGAACTAAAAAGGAAAGGAAAGTCACCGGGTGTAACCTGTATTTATATTCAACTTCAATGAAAACAATTTGGACTTTGACTGAAATTGAAAATACATTTCTCGAATTAATAATATCTCCTAGCTGGCGTCCATTTGCTTTAAATATGCCGTATACGTTACGCCCAAATAATATGAGTACGTATCATCGAAATTGTATCAAAACATTCCTAAAGTATTTGCAATATAGTATTGGAGGATCTGTTTGAAGTCTACCTGAATAGTTAGCAAACGTTGTACCCTTTCACCTTTGAAGCATGTGAACCGTATTTGATCCATTCCTTTTCTAAATGTAGAATTCATTAATGGCATCTCAGGTATTGTAGTAGTAAGCTTAATCTTCATAAGTAGTGAATGGGGATACCCTACGGACAATGGGAATTAGCATTACAGAACCCCTTGGGACACTCTACGGACAATGGAAATTTAACATGGCGAAAAATCGTGGGACACTCTACGGACAAGGGGAATTAACATGGGAATAAATCGTGGGACACTCTACGGACAAGGGGAATTTAACATGGGAATAAATCGTGGGACAATCTACGGACAAGGGGAATTTAACATGGGAATAAATCGTGGGTCACTTTACGTACAAGGGAAATTT